>SJYF01000412.1:1762887-1775206 GCA_006410515.1 Procapra przewalskii
CCATCCATCCACATATCCATCTATCCATCCACCCATCCATCCATCCATCCACCCATCCATTCATCCATCCACCCACCCACCCATCCATCCATCCACCCATCCATGTGAATTATCACAGATAATAATGCAAAAGACTATGTGACTTTCTGCTGATCCCATGCACGGATCATCCCCCGGCTCCACTGGGGGCCTCCTGATGCTCCCCTCCATCTCTCCAGCCTGCCTCCCCAGCAACAGTCACATGAGGCCATTGTCTGAAATCAGTGAAGGCAGCAAGGATGTTTCTGTGTTTCTATCTTTATGGACAATCTGTTCCATCAGTGCTTGTTTTTAAACAGCTCATCAGTCCCCTAGGGTTTTACACGGCTTTTGGTTGGAGTGATGTGAACTCTTCCCACTGGCAGGTTTCCTCAGATCCATCTTTCTTTGCTTCTTGAGCCTGTCAGAGTATTTTAAGGAGGTTAGAAATTATTCTCACAAAAAAGCACGTGAGGAATCTGGGCCAGACTTGTCAGGAATCTCAGCACTTATTGGGTTTCCTTCATGACGTTTGCAGCCAACGTGTCAGATCTCTCGTATCTTTGTTCTTTAGAATTCGGACTCCTGGTACAGTTAGATCATGGATGCTTTGAGCTAAAAGTGACCTTAAGAATCATGTACTTCTCAATTTCACAAAAGGAAATGAAGGCTGATACAGTGAAAGTGAAAGTAAAATCGCTCAGTCGTGTCCGACTCTTTGCGACCGCGTGGACTGTAGCCTACCAGGCTTCTCTGTCCATGGCATTCTCTAGGCAAGAATACTGAAGTGGGTTACCATTTCCTTCTCCAGGGGATCTTCCCCACCCAGGGACTGAACCTGGGTCTCCCACATCGGAGGCAGACGCTTTAATCTCTGAGCCACCAGGGAAGCCCAAGGGATATGAAAATGTCCCAGGTCATCTAATAGTTGGTGGCAGAATCAGGGGCTCATATATCATAAGACCCAATTCCTATCTCTTTCTATCGATATGGTAGAAAGGGACACTGCTGTCCAGGAGACCAGAATACATTATCTACCCACCCATCCATCCATCCACCTGTCAACTATAAACTGGTGGTTGCCAAGAGCATTTGCCATCTGCCCCTGCAGAGACTGAACCCTTTGCTGCTGCAGCTGCCAACCTTCAACACACCCTGAAGGGAATTCCGGGTGGAGAGGGAAGCACTCTGTGCTCCAGGGAAGCTGGTGGCATAGGTCTTTAGATAGATAGTCTTAGGAATTGGTTTCATGATCCCAATCCTTGCATCACCTCATATCTAGAAAAGCACTAAATAAATCCCTCATGGTGATATCAGCTCCTCGTGACTAGCAGAAAACCCTTTCGAAAGTAAGGACTTGATTATTTTAAACTCTCCCTTCATTAAAATCTTATATACTGACCTTCCCCCAATGCTTCTTTGGAGCAGTCTCTCAGAGCTATCTGAGGTGCTGTTTCCCAGGCTGCAGTCCTCATTTTGCCCCCAAATAAAACAACTCACAGCTCTTACACATTGTGCATCTTTTTTTTGGTCAAAACACCCATCCACCCATCCATCCACTCATCCATGCAAATCACCACTGGTAATAATGGGAAAGCATTTCACCCAAAGAGGCAGATTTTTTCCAATTAAAAACATTTACTCCATGAGTATGAATTATTTTGAAATATTAATTGGTCCCCAGAGTATCCTGCGTGATTAGACTGGATATCTTTAGTATTGCAAAAATATTTAGTATTGTGAAAGAGTCATATGAAAATTGTGCCAGTGACAATATCACCATTCACGATGTGCGATTATGTAGGTTTAGAGTCTTTTCTACAAAAGGGAACAATTTTAATGACGATTTTTAACATATTGTAATTTTAAAAAGAACACTGCATGCACCGCATGTGTACAGTTCTTCAAAAATTGACATCTAGTATGAAGTGCAGATTATATAAAGGAAGTAGATTTGAGGATTTCATAGACTCTGAAAATTGGGTGGGTCCTCACACGTAGATTAGAAAGGAAGGAATATCAAACTTAAGAGTGCAAAGGCCTGGGTTTGAATCCTGTCCATGATTTCACTTGCTGCTCTTAGACAAGATAAGTTATTGTTCTGAGTTTTCCCCTTTTCCTCTAAAAATAGAATTAACATCTATCTCAGGAGGTGGTTGTGAGATTGAAGATAAGGGTAAACTCTATTTGAGCGCTTACTACTGGCCAGGAACTCTGCTATGTTTTATATAGATGTTATCTTATTTGAAGAAATCAAACATGTGAAAAGAAAACCTCAGATCTTTGGAGAAGTCCTATTCAAATTCACACTATTGGTATTCAGGTAGGCTTCTACTCTAGGTACCTTCTCTTCCTTCACTGATTATCAAATTAGTTGACATTAATAGTCATAATGGTACTTTGAAAAGTTGTATAGAGCTTGACATTTACAAAACACTGCTATGTGCCTTACCGAAATTTATCCTTTCACCAGCATGGAATCCTCATTTATACTGAATGAAGAACTGAGGGCAGTGAAAAGAAATGTTTTCTCCACCGTCAGCCAGTGACACCCAGTCCCACACACCTTTTATCCCTCATCTTCCTCCTGTTTGTGACTCACTGGCACTCTGAACCCACAGTTCTTCACCCACTGGGGCCCTGTGGGATGAAGAGGGTGATGACCCTTCCCTACCGCTTCCCCTGGGACCTGTTAATCAGTGGAAGCTTTCCAAAGAAATCAAACACTGACTCCCCTCTCTCTTACTACCAGCTCCACCAAGCTTGTCAGCTTCCCATCAAGAGGGACCTGCCACTGTCAATAGGCAGATTGATCCTGGTAACTCGACCTCCTCTCGGCCTCCTCCAGCTATGCCTGATTCACGGCTGCACTGGGAGTCAGAACTACTTTCAAATGCCTGGGGCCTCTAGGGAGTTCTCCTACTTTATACTCATCAGTGACAAACCCCAGGCAGCTCCATCACCCTCCTTCCCTTGCTTTAACCTCTTGAACCTCAGAGAAGAATTGTTCTGACTTGGCCCATCCTTGTGCTGTTGGAATACACCTGGCATCGATCTGCTTGTGTGGGTTGGTAGGCTGGAAGAAATCCCCTTAGCTGCTATTCAAAACTGTCTTCATGTTCTTTGACACCCAAGCCTGCTTTACCCATCATCCTTAGAAGTAACTCTGTACCCACTTTACCAAGGATAGGAGAGCCCTGAGCTCTGAGTCCTCTGCACCTCGCAGACCTGCATCCACACTGTTTCCTCCAAGGTCAGAGTGAGAAGCTTCCCCTCCCCACCCACCTCTGCCCTCTGAGGTGCCACGCCCCTCAGCTCACTGGAAGGTGAGTGAGTGGTGGGGATGCAGGCTGCCTGGGGTGTTAATGGGTTCTCTTCTCTCCTCAGTAACAAAGATTCCCCACAAGGTCATCATTTTAATATCTGAAGACAGATTCCCTTTCCTTTTCTAAGATTTTTTTTTGATGTGGACAATTTTTAGTCTTTATTGAATTTGTTACAATATAGCTTCTGTTGGTTTTTTTTGGCCACATGCCATGTGGGATCTTAGTTCCCTGACCAGGGATCGAACCCATACCCCCTACACTGGAAGGTGAAGTCTTAACCACTGGACCACCAGGGAAGTCCCTCCTTTTATTATTTTTTTAAATTAATATAATAGTTTTACAGATTCCCTTTCCTTAAGGTTTCAAATTCCCTCACCACCAAAACCATTCTCCTTTGAATGTGTCTCAGCTTATCCGCATCCTGCAGTAAATGTTTAACAACCAGTTCTCTGAGCAAAAGCAAAAATCCCACTTTGTAGCACTTGCCAACTTCTAAGGTGTATTAATAAATACTATCGCTATGGCCAACATCAAGCTATTGACATCACAATTCATAACTGAAGAAAGATACACATAACTGAAGGCAGCCTCAGCACTCCAGGGTCTGCATCCACTCTAGTGTCACTGGGGTGGGCTAGGAAAAATACCATTTTATGACCAGATTTGTGATGACCAATTCAGGCAAGAATTATCAGTGGGTGATGAGATGATTAAGTGAGAGACTGTTGTATATCTACAGTATATCTCAGTTCAGTTCAGTTCAGTCGCTCAGTCATGTCCGACTCTTTGCAACCCCATGAATTGCAACACGCCAGGCCTCCCTGTCCATCACCAACTCCAGGAGTTCACTCAGATTCACGCCCATCGAGTCAGTGATGCCATCCAGCCATCTCATTCTCTGTCATCCCCTTCTCCTCCTGCCCCCAATCCCTCCCAGCATCAAAGTTTTTTCCAGTGAGTCAACTCTTCGCATGAGGTGGCCAAAGTACTGGAGTTTCAGCTTTAGCATCATTCTTTCCAAAAAAATGCCAGGGCTGATCTCCTTTAGAATGGACTGGTTGGATCTCCTTGTAGTCCAAGGGACTCTCAAGAGTCTTCTCCAACACCACAGTTCAAAAGCATCAATTCTTCGGTGCACAGCCTTCTTCACAGTCCAACTCTCACATCCATACATGACCACTGGAAAAACCATAGCCTTGACCAAACGGACCTGAGTCAGCAAAGTAATGTCTCTGCTTTTGAATATGCTGTCTAGGTTGGTCATAACTTTTCTTCCAAGGAGTAAGCGTCTTTTAATTTCATGGCTGCAGTCAGCATCTGCAGTGATTTTAGAGCCCCAAAAAATAAAGTCTGACACTGTTTCCACTGTTTATCTAGACAGTACCAAAGAGTCTCCACCACTTTGAATTAGAAAAGAAATAAAAGGTACCTTTTCAGTAAATGAAGCCCTCAACCAAGTGATCAAAGTTAAGATCATCAATGAAGGAACAAAATAACATAATACTCCCCCAGTGGGATTCACTGAACAAGGTTTATGAAATGGTCCTGCCACGAATGTTTAACTGATATCTAATCACAGAGAAAGAAACAAACTCAAACAGAGATATTATGCCAAGCAACAGACCAGTGTTCTTCAAAAATATCCTTGTCATGAAAAACAGTCAATGGCTAGGAGTGATTTTAGAGAAAAGAAAGTCTAAAGGAGCACGGTAACTGAATGAGTAGTCCTAGCTGAAACTGTACAAGCCCCTGCGTTCTTGTCTTCTGAAGTAAAATGCTGACTGGAGAGTTAATGATTGGGGAAAGGGAAGATGTTTAAACAAAGAATAGCTGTTGGGGCGAGGAACTAGTAATAATCTAGACTATAAATTTGCCACAGAGCAGAGTCACCAAACACCCCGTCCCTGAAAGATATAAAGGTCTGACACACATTCCCAAGCTGTTTTTACGGGAAGCAGACCGCCCCCTCCAGATGAAAACTGCTGACCCCAGGGGCATGGGCCCTAGACTGGCTGAAGCCAGAGGGTGGATGATGCCTGCAATTTCACCTTGATGCCAACCAGCCCGAGAACTGTCCACGAGCTGATCACGCTCTGCTCCTTGAGCACTGTAGACCTCCTCACTGCTTGCCCCCAGGGCAGGCCAAACTGTCTTGAGGGCATTAGCACACTATGGCCCCCTTTGCCTGACAAAGCAAGAAAAGCTACTCTTCTCTACTTCACCCAAGACTCTCTCTCAGAGTTTCTATTCAGATGCTGAGTTTCAGCAGAAGCTTGGATCCTGTAGTAGGTTTAAAAAATTGCTATAAAGGATGTTCGGGTTGCTGAGTGGTGTCCAGCTCTCTGAGACCCCGAAGACTGCAGCATGCCAGGCTTCCCTGTTCTTCACTATCTCCCAGAGTTTTCTCAAACTCATGTCCATTAATTCAGTGATGCCATCCAACCATCCCATTCTCTGTTGCCCCCTTCTCCTCCTGCTCTCAATCTTTCCCAGCATCAGCGTCTTTTCCAATGAGTCGGCTCTTCACTTCAAGTGACCAAAGTATTGGAGCTTCAGCTACTGGAGCAATTGAAGAAAGTTAATTATGGACTATATATTTACGATTGTACTGTTCCTATACTAAATTTCTAAATGTAAAAACTCTAAGTGGTGATATAAGAAAACTTCCTTGTTCTTGGAAATTCATATGGAAATATTTTGGGGTGAAGTTTACAACTTACTCTCAAATGGTTCCTCAATTAAAAAAATACTAATAACAGTGAGAGAGGATGGGAGAGAGAATGAAAAGCAGAAAAATGTTAACAATTGATGGACCAAGGTGAAGGGTGCCTAGACACTCGTAATACAATGTAGGTTTAAAATGATTTTCAAAATAAAAACCAAAAAGAGAAAAAACAATGACAACACTGAGGAGCTGCCCAGATGGACTGTCAGCTCCCTTATTCTACACACTGCACCTCTATTAATATGGCTTTGATTGCAATCGCTTTTGATGAGCAGCTGTATAACATAGTTACTCATTCTGCCAACCTCAAACCCTGAATCTTGCTCTAAAATTACTGTCAAGCACACTTCCCTCTGCTGGAGCACAGGACTCCACGCTTATGCATGTAAGATTATCAGGTCCAGGCTATCTCTCTGGGATTCAAACTCCTTTTGGATTCAGATTCTGCATTTCTTTGAATGGAATACAGATCTCTGAACTGCAAAAAAGAAACATGTTATCTGGGATTAAACTACATGCAACAAAATTTCTATTGAACACAGAAAATGTGCAAAGCAGTGGACTGAGTACAAAGAAATCAGCAATGGCTAAATAAGTGTGATTGCTGATGTTAGGCTTCTGGAAGGTAAGAACTAAGCCTTAAACTTCCTTAGTCCCCCATGAGCATGTAGTAGATACCTATTTAGCTACATAGGTAAGCTAGAAAAAGCCTTAACAAGGCAGTTTCTTAAGAGATGATACAGTTAATAATAAAATGTATTAAAAAACCTTTATGAGATGATTCATTATCAAAGAAATGCAAAAGAAAATGAAAACTCTCTAAAAATAATGGGACAGTGCTACATCATGCTGGCAAGAATCGGGTGAAATCTTGTGTGTTTATACGCTGCTGATGACAGTGTCAAATACTTTTGGAAAACAATTTGGCAAAATGTATCAAGAGCCACAAAAATGTTCACATCCTTTGTCCAATAATCTCACACTTGGGAATTTACCCTGAGGAAAAGTCCAAAAGATGGGAAATGGAGTAACACAAAGAAATTCACTGTATTCTTATTTGTAGGAGTGAAAAACTGGGGAAAGTTGTGACTGATCCATTTAGGAATAATTACCCAGTTGTATAGCCACTAGGTGGACCTTGATGATGACCTAAAATGACAGTTCTGAGGTCTATCATGCAAAAATGCGGGGAATGCACCTGCTTTAAAGTTAAGCATCTACACACACATATCTAAGGATCAAAACTGGGATGCTTAAAAATAATTGATTTTTTGTGGTAGAATTATGAGTTATTTCTATCCTATTTTCTGATGGTATTGTTGTGTTTGAGCAAAGTAAAAATTTTTTAAATAATCATCTCTTGATGAGTACACACACACATGGGAGGACACTGAGGTATACCAAATACGGACTCTGAACCAGACAACTTAAAACGATCAGCCAGAGGAAACCCGGAAGAAATGCCCCATGAAAGTGACTCAAACTACCACAAGGATTCCGCTCTCTCTCTCTCTCCAAGTCTGCCCTTGTGTCTAACCACACGTACTGTACTATTTTTCCCTCCTAATAAATACTTCATGTGTTTCCCTAAAAAAAAAAAATGAGATAAAATAATCATCTGTTGAATAAAGGAGGGAAGGATGGTGCTATAGGCTAAATCGTGTCCCCGCCCCCTAAATTCATGTGTTGAAGTCCTAACTCCCGGTACCTTAGAATGTTAACTGTATTTGGAGGTAAGGTTTGTAAAGAGGTAAGCTCAAATGAGGCCATGAGGGTGGCACCTGGATCCAATTGGACTTGTGTCCTCATAAGAAGAAAGAGACCAGGGGCATAGGACCTGGTCAAAAGGCACCAAGAGGGGTTTCCCTGGTGGCTCAGTGGTAAAAAAAAAAAAAAAAAAAAAAAAATCTGCCTCCCAATGCAGGAGATGCACGTTTGATTCCTGGTCGGGAAGATCACACATAGCAAAGAGCAATTATTAAGCTCAACAGCTATTGAGCCTGGGAGCCGCAACTATTGAAGCCCACATACCTTACAGTCTATGCTCTGCACCAAGAGAAGCCATCACAATGAGAAGCGCTCCCACGCCCGCACCCAGCTCACGGCAACTGGAGAAAAGTCCATGCAGAAGCGAAGGCAGTCAAGATGAATTCACTAATTTAAAAAAATTAATTAAAAATTTTCAAAAGGCAGCAAGAGGGGAGCAGTCTACAAGCCAAGGAGAGAGGACTCAAGAGAAACCAACCCCGCCATCACCTTAACCCTGGACTTCCAGTTGCCAGAGCTAGGAGACGATATATTTTTGTTGTTTAACCTACCCTATCTGCGGTATTTTGTTATGGCAACCTGAGCTGACTGTTGCAGACAACCCAACCAGGGAGGGATCAGGCTGCTATGGCTAAGGATCTGGCAATCAGTACACTGGGTGTGGCAGACTGGCGGTTATCCACACTCCAAGTGTGCCCGGGACCACAGAGGATCTCACGAGGTCCTTTTAACCATCTTCAGCCCGCTAAGTGGTATGTCCACAGGCAGTGGCGCCTAAGACTCGCTGCAAATCAGAAGCACACAAGTCACTCTGAGACGATTGCCTGGAGATATTCCGATTTAGGGATGGGATGAACCCTGGCTTCCCTGGTGGCTCAGATAGTAAAGAATCTGCCTGCATCGCAGGAGACCTGGGTTCAAGATACCTTGGAGGAGGGCATGGCAACCCATCCGTGTTCTTGCCTGCAGAATCCCATGGACAGAGGAGCCTGGTGAGCTACAGTTTGTGGGGTCACAAAGAGTCAGACATGACTGAGCAACTTACACACACTGAGCCCTGGCAGTCTGCATTTCTAATAACAACCCTGTCCCATTTCTATTTCAGTGACATCATTGTGCTGAGAGATGTGGGAGGATGAAAGTTTATTATCTCGGTGGCTTTTGGTTTTCTTCTCAAATTTCCTTCAATCTCTGCTGTCTCTCCCAGCAAACAGAGGTCTCAGGTGGTCAGGCTGTATTGTGGAAATTTCAAGTACAAAAATGCAAATGGTAAGCCATTTCTACTTAGGGGGATACCCCCAACAGAACTGAAAACAGAGACTTGAATGGTTATTTGCACACCCATACTCTTTACTTACAGCAGCCAAAAGTTGGAAGCAACTCAAGTATCCACCCCACTCCAGTGCTCTTGCCTGGAAAAATCCCATGGATGGAGGAGCCTGGTGGGCTGCAGTCCATGGGGTCGCTAAGAGTCAGACACAACTGAGCGACTTCACTTTCACTTTTCACTTTCATGCACTGGAGAAGAAATGGCAACCCACTCCAGTGTTCTTGCCTGGAGAATCCCAGGGACGGGGGAGCACGGTGGGCTGCTATCTATGGGGTCGCACAGAGTTGGACACGACTGAAACGACTTAGCAGCAGCAGCAGCAGCAAGTATCCACTGATAGATGAATGGATAAGCAGAAAGCAAGGTATATACAGACGCACATAAAGGAATATTTGTTGTTCAGTTGCTAAGTTGTGTCTGACTCTATGCAACCCTATGAACTGAAACACACCAGGCTTTCCTACCCTCCCCTATCTCCTGGAGTTTTCTCAAATTCACATCCATTGTATCAGTGATGCCATCCAACCATCTCATCCTCTGTTGCTCCCTTCTATTGCCTTCAATCTTTCCCAGCATCAAAATATATAGACACACACAAAGGAATATTACTCAGCCTTAAAAAAGGAAGGCAGTCCGAACACATGCTATAAAATGGATGAAACTTGAGGATATTAACTATGCTAAGTGAAATCAGCCAGTCACAACAGGACAAATACTGTAGATCTCACATATATGAGGTCCCTGCTGCTGCTAAGTCACTTCAGTCGTGTCCGACTCTGTGCAACCCCATAGACGGCAGCCCACCAGGCTCCCCCGTCCCTGGGACTGTCCAGGCAAGAACACTGGGGTGGGTTGCCATTTCCTTCTCCAATGTATGAAAGTGAAAAGTGAAAGGGAAGTTGCTCAGTTGTGTCCGACTCTTAGCGACCCCAGGTCCCTAGAACAGTCAAATTTATTGAGACAGAAAGCAGAAGGGTGGGAGCCAGGGGCAAGGGGTAGGGGAAATGGATAGCTGATGTTTCAAGGCTACAGAGTTTCAGTTTGAGAAGAAATCTGGAGACGGATGGTAGAGATGGTTGTACTGCTACTGCTGCTGCTAAGTCGCTTCAGTCGTGTCCGACTCTGTGCAACCCCGTGGACTACAGCCTACCAGGCTCCTCCATCCATGGGATTTTCCAGGCAAGAGTACTAGAGTGGGTTGCCACTGCCTTCTCCTAGATGGTTGTACAGCAATGTGGATGTACTTAATGCCAATGAACCGTACACTTTAAAATGGTTGAGATGCTAAGTTTTACTTTAGGTCTATTTTACCACATTAAAAAAAAAAATTCTTAAGGGGAACTAAAGAGAGGAGCTGGGGTGGGGTGGGGACAGGAAGATAGAAGAAGCCTCCGCTGGGTCTGGGGACCCGTCCCCTGGGGTGAGGGTGGGGCTGAGGGGCGTGTCCCGCTGGGTCCACACACACGCCCCAGGCAAACATTACTCAGGCTCTGGTCAGTCCCACCCAAAGGCCAGATGATAAATGGGCCGACTGCAAGCCACTGATGCAGCCCCAGCCCAGCTTTTACAACTGAAGTTTCAGGGCCTGGCCTGGGGCCTGCGGGCTGGAACCTTCTCCCCTTCCCCCACCTTCTCTGCCGTCAAATGTAAAGGCGGAGGGGCCTGCTGCCAGCCCCACTCTGAGGGCGGTCAGGACCCCCAGACAGCTCTTTGGGATACAGAGTGCAGCCTAGGCCCCACGTGTTCGAGGTTGGTGCGCCTTCAAACTGCATTTTCCCCTGGGGTTTGGTGGGTAACCTTCCCAAGTCCCTCTCCAAGGAAGAAAAACAAACAGCTGAGAGCAGGCGGCTACAGCTGTGAGACATTTTCCAAGATTGAGAGGGGGGGAAAAAAACAACTATTCCAGTCCAAACGCCTAGTTAAATCAAAAGCAGTGGGATGCAGAAAGGAACGGGAATGTCTCCATCACCCTGTGTGTTATCAAGAAAATGTTAAAATTCATCCTCGAGAGTTCATGCTTTTTACTGTCATTTATGATACGTTACAACCCGTTCTGTGGATCTGTTTGTATAATGTGTGCTAAAAAAGCAGATGTTATTAAAAAAAAAAAAAAACCTGCATGGCCAGGCTATGGGAAGTTTCAAATGGATGGAACTGTGGATTGACTTGGAAATAGCCTTCTTCGTGAAAACCCATCCTCCTTGCCCTTCATAACCAGATGCCTCCGTTTCTCTATCTACTTCTTATCCAGAGGCTGTGAGCCGTGGTGACGCCATGGTGAATTCAGGGAGACCTGAGCTGTGGACAGAACTCTGCTTCCAAGCTGAGCTTCCTCCCCTCACTGGGGGCGGGTAAAAACCGCTCGGAGGTCGCACGGGTATGTAGAACCAGCTTTTGGTTGGGCAATCCCAGGCTGAGCCCAGCTCTGACTTCTGCCACAGGTGCCAATTAAACTTAATGAAGGTACTTCCCCAGTGGTCCAAGTGGTCCCAGTGGTTAAGACTCCGGGCTTCCCATTCAGGGTACGTGGGTTCGATCCCTGGTCGGGGAAGTAAGGCCCCCCATGCTGCGCTTCGCAGTAAAAAATAAATACATAAATAAATAATAAACTAAATGGAAACTTAGTCACCTGTGGGAACCAGCAATCTCATGAACCTCGGTTTTCTCATCTGTAAATGGGGACGATATTCCCCTCACCAAGTGAAATGGCAGATGTAAAATAGAACGTGATGGTGACTTGGCGGCAGCCGTGGTGGTGAGGGTGGCAGCTGCCCTGTGGGGAAGCGGGGGCTTCGGGCACCACAAACTGGGTAGCTGAGCATCAGGCCGTAGTTGCCACGTGAAAAGCGAGAAGAGGGCAGCGAGGCAGCGATACATCATCCACCCCCTTCCGCGGTGACCACAGCCCTTTAAGCTTTCATAGGAGAAACCAATTATGCTCACAGGGACTGGAGCCAGAGGGGAGCCACCCTGCCTGAAGCCTGGCAGTGCTTTGGGTCTGCACCCTCCACGGCAGGCGGCCTGGTGAAGACAGCCGGTGGGCGCAGGCATGGCTCCTGCAGAGGGACGGGGGGGCGGTGGCGGGGTGGACACGGCCCCAGCTGACGGGAGCAGAGCTGCCATTGAAAGAACAAGAGCTGGGCCAGCAGGCTG
>SJYF01000412.1:1775597-1808769 GCA_006410515.1 Procapra przewalskii
CCACAGTGTGCCTCACGCCCATGCCTGGGGACACCCCAACATCCTGATCCCACCCTCCCATCCCCTCAACACCTGCAAACAGCTCCGGCTTTGCCAGCAATGTGATTAGCCCTCAGCAAATGGTCCAAAAGCCCTGGAAGAGATCTGGGCCTTCGGGGCAGGAAATTTCTCAGTGCCAGGTCCCTGGTGCAGAAACCAGGGGGCCAAGTTAAGGGCTCCAGGCGGTCATATTCTCTTGGTCCCCAGGATTCCTCGCCTTGTGGGAAGTGATATGGTCAGCAGAGGGAAGGGATGGAGGGGGCTCTCTAAAGTATGGGGGCAGGGAAGGGGCTCCAAGCCAGGAGCCTGGGTCTCAAAGTGGTGATAACTTCATCCATCTCAGCAACGCCCAAAACAGTGATGCTAACTCTTTCCCTGGAATATAAGAGATACCCTGGATACACCCACTCAATCAACCCCACTTAGATCTCTTATAAAATACCTATTTGAGCCCTCAGCTCTAAGAGAAAACAATAGGTTAGTATGGCCCAAATAGCTTATGATGTGGGCCATGCCAAGAATTACCATATCTATGGTGTACTGGGACTTCTTCCCAAAAGAAATGGTGGGCGCTTCAATACACTGGCTCAATACAAAGGTCACCACATTACTCAGAGGATGGCATTAGGATCACCACTCACTAAGAAGCAAACTGCAGCTCAAAGAGGTTAAGTAATTCGCCAGAGGTCACAGAGTGAAAAAGAGCAGATTGGGACTAGAGTTCAAGTCTGTGTAACTTCAAAATCTAGTGTGCTTGATTCAAAGGTATTCACATGTGGCCCTCACAGGTCATGGTTTAGTGGTGAGTGACAGAAACCAGCAGCCTTAATACAACAGTGAGGGGAAAGATGGGCTAAGTGGATGCAAAGGGGGTACAGTCATGGGATCGAGGAAATTTTCTGAGCTGGTAGTGCAGACATCATCAACCTGGAGACCCCGATATAACCTCTAAAGAGCCTCAAGTGTAGAAATAGGTTTTCTAGGTAGCCAACAGCTGATAATCACTGATGAACCAAACAATCAGGTTTCCAGGCTCCTGGGGGCAAGGCCTCCCCCACCTCCGGCCATACAGCTAGTGGTGGTGTTAAGACCAAGCGCCAGGGGCTGGACCATGGTGTGGAGACCTGTCCTCCAAGGGGGGTTGATGACTTGCCCAGGAGAGCCCGAAGACAGAGCCCACCATAGAACGTGAGTGCCCCCCACCAGTGCTGCCCCCCATCCCTGGGGACACTGCACTGGTGTACATGAGCTGAGACCAAGGAAGCCAGGTCCTTCCTCTTCCCCATGGGAGGCTGCGTATTGTTTATGTGTTTAATTTTCTGTATATTTCAATGTTCTGACATCTCTTCCTGGCTGGGCTAGCTAGTCCTTGGAGGTGATAGTAAGAGCCCAACCCAATGCAAACTAACCCACCCAGAGCCACAGCTTCTTTCTCTGGCCTGTACAATTTTCCTCTGTCCTAATCATCCCAGGTGGCTCAGCAGTAAAGAACCTGCCTGCCAATGCATGAAACGCAGGTTTGATCCCTGGTTCAGGAAGAGCCCCTGGAGAGGGAAATGGCAACCCACTCCAGTATTCTTGCCTGGGAAATCTCATGGACAGAGGAGCCTGGGGGGCTACAGTCCATGGGGTCGCAAAAGAGTCAGATACAACTTAGCAACTAAACAACAATAAAAGGACTCTGGCAGCTGGGTGTTATATTCCCGGGGTTACAGGAGTCCCGTGGCTTTTTTAAAGGGTGGTTTTATTAAATCACCAACAACATTAGAGGAAATTGAGAAAGAATGTGTACCAATAAGCCTTGCTCTGCCACAGTTGTTTTCGTTCTTCCAAGTTCCCTTCCACCCTTTCTCCTTTCATACGCACATCTACTTGCCCAATCGCACTGGAGCCTACACACGCAACTGGGCAGTCTTTTCTCCCTTGACACACAATTTCATAAGTGCTTCTCAGTGTTGCTTCATAATTATCATTGGGAATGGCTGTGTACTATTCCTTTGTGTTGATTTACAGTCGTTTAGCGAAACAATCCCTTAAGGTTGGACGTTCAAGTTTTCTCTAGTTTTGAGTGATGCTGGGTAACATACTAGGACTTCTGGACACCTGCCGTTTCCTTTGAAATCATTGCACTGAGTCAAGCAGTAGATTTCGGAGCCAAAGGGTACTCATTGCTTTTATAGATCCGGAAAGGGCATTGAATTCCCCAAGGCAATCTGCTTGTTTATTCAGCCTCCAGGGCTGCTAATGGCCAGGAGACAGGTGTTAATTGGTAAAACCAGAGACGCCTTTCCCCCACTCCTCCCAGAAAGATGTGTTTTTTCCAAAACCCTGGCAGATAATATGCTGAAACGTTAGTCTGTTAGTCCGAGGATAACTGGCCAGACCCCGTTGTCGTTGACAACAGCAAGAAAGAGAAACAAAGCACTTTGTAGAAGGAATCCCTCCCAGGGTGACTCAGCATGGCCAGAACTCTGAAGGATTCCCGACTTCTCCGCCCCTGGAACTGGCACCATCGCCTCCTAGAAGTCACTTCAGACACCTTCGCCGCCCTCCTCCATGGTCATGAAGGTGCTAAGTCAGGGTGGAGATTCCAAAGACCCCACATAGAGAGGAGATCTTGAGAAAAGGAGAGCTGCCTCCAGGTAGCCCCCAAAATGACAGCTGAGCCCTGAGTGATGCTCTCATCAGAGAGGAGTGTGGTAAGGGACTACTGGGAGAGGCCACCCATGTGCCCTAAGCTGCCCCAACCTGCCTCTCTTAAGGGATTTTCTGAGGAGGGGAGGCTTCAGAATGAGACCACCCCAGCAGGGTGAGCCGACAACACACAAAGGGGACGTACCCCACCCTCTGCCCTAATTACAGGCTTCCAAGGTGGTTCAGTGGTTAAGAACCTGCCTGCCAGTGCAGGAGATGGGGGTTCGATCCTTGGGTTGGGCAGATCGCTTGGAGGAGGAAATGGCAACTCACTCCAGTATTCTTGCTAGGAAATCCATGGACAGCCTGGCGGGTTACAGTCCGTGGAGTCTCAGAGAGTCACACACAACTGAGTGACTGAGCACACACACTGCCCCAATTCCTTGCATCCTTTGGTTTGCTCCCAAAACGATCTCACAAAGGAGCACAGAGATGCCTGCCAGCCATCAGACCATGCTGGGCCGCTCAGCTGGACGGACAGCTGGGGCCAAAAAACTCAGTTTCCCAGCTCTGAGGGATTTCTTAGAGACAATAGCAGGGAGCCCCTAAACCGGGATCAATCAGGCAAGACACTTCATGTGTTATTTCACTGAATCCTCATAACACTGGTTGTTATTTAGTCGCTCAGTCTCAAACGACTCTGCAGTGCGCCAGGCTTCCTTGTCCTTCACCATCTCCTGGAACTTGCTCAAACTCATTGAGTCAGTGATGCCCTCCAGCCATCTCATCCTCTGTCATCCCCTTCTCCTCCTGCCTTCAGTCTTTCCCAGCATCAGGGTCTTTTCCAGTGAGTCAGTTCTTCATATCAGGTGGCCAAAGTATTGGAGTTTCAGCTTCAGCATCAGTCCTTCCAATGAATATTCAGGACCAGCTTCCTTTAGGATTGACTGGTTTGATCTCATTGCAGTCCTAGAGATTCTCAAGTGTCTTCTCCAACACCACAGTTCAAAAGCATCAATTCTTCTGCATTCACCCTTCTTTAAGGTCCAACTTTCACATCCATATACATCCATACTTGAAAAACCATGGCTTTGACTATACGGACCTTTGTTGGCAAAGTAATGTCTCTGCTTTTTAATAGGCTGTTTAGGTTGGTCATAGCGTTTCTTCCAAGGAGCAAGTGTCTTTTAATTCCATGCCTGCAGTCAAGTGATCATTATTACCCTCAATTTAATGTTTTTTTAAAATGAGGTTTAAGTAATTTTCCCAGATCACAACTCATAAATGATCAACTTATATTTGAACTCAGGTTTGCCTGGTTCCAAAACTTTTGTTCTTTGTTCTATGCTGTGTTTTACAGTTTATCTGTGCACATCTGCTCTTCCAGTTGGTACAGTCTTTATGGCCAGTGCCTCTCCTCATCCCTCTTGACATCTTGCTGTGTCTAACACAGGGCTCAGGCATGCTGTTGGCACTGAACAAGCGTTTGTTGTTTTGGATTTGATGCCAGAGGGCTCCAAGCCCCTGGGCAGGGGCAGATGAGGCATAATGCTTAGAATCATTGCAAAAAATTCCCAGAGTTTATAACTTTTCTCCAAAAGTGCAGAGAACAAGAGATAGTGGCTCAGCTTCAATCCCAGACCATTCTCCTAGTCATCAATTAGTGATGAGATCTACGATAATTCAGGGCATGCACAGCAGAAGCTAGAACCAGAAAGCAGATGGAAAGGTAGGCTTCACAGGTGCAAATACTGAGCCATGAAGAGGGGGTTAAAAGCTGCAGAAGGAAACAATAGCCTTACTCAAGCAAGCTTATTTGCTTAAATAAGTAAGCTCTTTTCTTAGCAAGACCTGGCTGCTCTGTTACAGTGCCTCGAAAGTTTCCTCCAATCCTGGCTTCTGGGAGAGAAATCAAAACAATTCACAAGTCTCTCTCAATACTTTCTGTGTTGTTGTTCAGCCGCCCAGTCATGTCTGACTCTTTGGGACCCCATGGACTGCAGCATGCCAGGCCTCTCTGTCCTTCACCATCTTCTGAAGTTTGCCCAAGTTCATGTCCATTGCACCAGTGATGTCATCCAGTCATCTCATCCTCTGAGACCGTCTTCTCCTCTGCCTTCAATCTTTCCCAGCCTCAAGGACTCTTCCATTGAGTCAGCTGTTCTCATCAGATGACCAAATACTGGAGTTTCAGTCCTTCCAATGAATATTCAGGGATGATTTCCTTTAGGATTGACTGGTTTGATCTCCTTGCTGTCCAAGAGACTCTCAGGAGTCTTCTCCAGAACCATGAGGGCTGGATTGTGGTACAGTTGATGGGAGGTTTTTTAATTTTGGTTGGTTTGTTGGTTTTTGGCCACACCCTGTGGCTTGTGGGATCTTAGTTCCCAGGCCAGGGATTGAACCTGAGCCCTGGGCAATGACAGCTCAAGTCTTAAACACTGGATCACCAGGGAACTCCCCAGTTGATGGGCGTTATTCTTGATTACAATCATTTAACAGAACTGGTGATATTTACTCGTAACTACATGCCGTAGGCTAGTGTAAGCAGTTTATATGGATGGATTAACATAAGCCTCACCACAGGACTGTAAAGTGAGAGTGTTACCACTGCTACTCTATCGTCGGAGATACCAAGACTCAAGAAGCTTGAATAACCTGCCCAAGGTCACACAGTACATGGCAAAGCCAAGACCGGTACCCTGGCAGTCTACCTCTAGCCCCTGTGCACTTGGACGCTGAGCAGTAGGTGATGCCACAAGCTGGCGCCTGGGGTAAGAGCAGTCCCAGGTTCACCCATGTCTGCTGTCCTGGTCCAGGTTCCTGCTCCCTGGCGGGAGTCCACAGGCCGGCCCAGGCAACTGCCCTGAGCTTGTTTCCTCATCCAGATACTGAGAACTGTTTTCTGGAGTCCTTCAATTATTTGAAGGATCAGATGACATTGCATATGTAAAAATTCTTTGAAAACCATGAAGCAGGACCCAGAAGCGAACGATGAAAGGTCTGCTAGTGGTCAGGACAAGCCCGGGGCAAACTTTTGTAAAGGGCCAGGGAGTAATTATCTTTAGCTTTGCAGGCAATCTAGTCTCTGTTGTTGCTGTGCTCAGTCGTGTCTGGCTCTTGTGACCCCATGGACTGTAGCCCACCAGGCTCCTCTGTCCATGGGATTTCCCAGACAAGAAGACCAGAGTGGGTTGTCATTTCCTTCTCCAGGGGATCTTTCCAACCCACGTATTGAAGCTGTGTCTCCTGATGAGCCATCAGAGACCCCTGGACTCTGAAATAACCATTCAGCTCTGCCCTGGTAGCACAAAAGCATCTGTAGATAAGACATAAATTAATGGGTGTAACTGTGTGCCAATAAAACTTTATTGACAAAGCAGGCAGTGGCTGGATTTGGCACTTCATCTAGAAGAAGGAGTCTAGGGGATGTAGCTGAGACAGGTCCTCTGCCCTGTCACATCCAATTTTTGCAACAATTTGACTAAAGACCAAGAGAGCATATTGTCAGATTTGTAGATGACCTTCCTGGGGGCCCACTTTTCTCATCTCAGGGATGGTTAGCCTCCATCAGAGTCAGAGAAACATAAAGTTCCCCCATCCAGTGGAATCTTGTGCAGAGCTGTAGGATGTCAAATCTCTTCCTCCTTTTTATCCTTCTGCCCTGGAGCTAAGGTGAGGCTGGAGTACTTCCAGGGGAGCCCTGATGGCTTGAGAAAGTGGGAAGCCCAAGGTGTGATGAAGGAGAAAGGTGGTCTCTCAGGAGGGGAAGGTTTAGGTTTAAGGTTGAAGGTTGGTGGGGGTCTGTCACCTCACGGGACAGCAGCTCGTGCGCCTGGGCTGGCGTGCCTTGGGTCCTGTCTTCCTGGAAGCCGTCCACGTGGCGGCAGGCTGTAGGGAGGGGAGCGGCTTGGGATGCTGGCCCAGAAATGACTGATGACACACTGCTGAAAGGCAAAGCTCAGTGACAGATGTCTGACTCCGGATTCAAACTCATCCAACAGGCTCCAACACTTGGCAGAAAGCAGCGTGATGACATTGAACTGGGATCACTAACAAGATCTGCGTTTAAGTAAAGGCAACAACAAAGCCACCAAAAGCCAGTTGTACTGATGTGGGATGGAGGAGCCCTCAGGAGGCAGTGTTTCTCCAGAGAAATCTGGGCTTGGGGTGGGTGGGCAGAGGCCCTGATTATTCATGACTGCCCAGCACTCCATCACTTGGAGGTGGTGTCACTGCCAGGAAGGTTCATGCAAATTTCGGCTACGTCAGCATACACAGAGGGTCCAGATCAAAGGTGATCTGGGAATTCCCTGGCAGTCCAGGGGTTAGGAATCCGAGCTTCCATAAGGGGCACGGGTTCGATCCCTTGTCAAGGAACTAAGATCCCAAATGCCATGTGGTACGGCCAAAACAAAAACAATGTTGGTCACAGCCCAGCACACCCCGTCCTGGCCAGACCACACCAGGAGTCCCGTGTCTAATTCTGTTTACCACTAAAATCTGTGGTATTCCCAGGTGGCATTAGTGGTAAAGAATCCACCTGCCAGTGCAGGAGACACAACAGACACGAGTTTAATCCCTGGAGAAGGGAATAATAACCCACTCCAGTATTCTTGCCTGGGAAATCCCATGGACAGAGGAGCCTGGCAGGCTACAGTCCATGGGGTCTCAAAGAGTCAGACATGGCTGAACAGCTGAGCATGCACGCATGTTGGGAGGATGGCCATTATATTGAGGTGTTCAGTTTAGGCCACACATTAAATGAGCACCTATTGTGTTTGCAGGGTATTACATTAGGCTCTGGGAATGCAAAGACAAATAAGACACAGTGCCTTAAGAGAAAGAGCTTGCTTTTGGACCAAAAGGGGACGCTCAAGATGATGTTAAGTCACTTCAGTAGTGTCCAACTCTTTGTGACCCCATGGACTGTAGCCCACCAGGTTCCTCTGTCCATGGGATTCCCCAGGCAAAAATACCAGAGTGGGTTGCCATTCCCTTCTCCAGGGGATCTTCCCAAGCCAAGGATCAAATCCGTGTCTCTTATGTCTCCTGCATTGGCAGGTGGGTTCTTTACCACTAGCACTACCTGGGAAGTCCTAGAAGGGGAGTTGCTGCTGCTGCTGCTAAGTCGACCCCACAGACGGCAGCCCACCAGGCTCCCCTGTCCCTGGGATTCTCCAGGCAAGAATACTGGAGTGGGTTGCAGCAGGCACATTAACTTATAATGTGCAAGACCGGGGAATCTCACAGAGGTCTGCAGACCAGGTCTCACGAATGACTGCTGAAGGAATGGGGCTTGCTGAGCCTGATGTTTTCAATTCCCTGAAGAATAATCATGAGGGTGAGGGAAGAGCCTCACAGTGAATTGTCCCTGCCAGAGAAATGAGAAACAGCGAGTCTGGGGCAGCCGAGGGTGACTAGGCTTGTGGCTCCGGTCCGTAAGAGCAGGAGCTCTGGTGGCTCTGTCCATGGCTGTTCCTAAGAGCACACTGCCACCTCCATCTGGAAGTCAGGAGGGAGGTCCCTGCCCTGGGAGGGAGGGTGTTCATGGCATCCCCGAGACCCCTTCCAAGGCTCAGCTCCCAAGTGGCACTGCAGAGCTGGCTCACCTGCACTGCTGGAGACATTGTTCTGTTTCTCGGCATCCTGACCCCATCGTTGCCTTTGCAAGTCCAGGGTCCCTCAGGGTCTCCAGGCTTCCTACCCCAGTGAGTTTATTGAAACCGTGTGGACTCTGAGCACATCGCCTCCCACAGCACTGGGCATGCCTAGTTCCCTCTGTTTATACACAAAGCCACTGCGCACACAGGCAAAATGAAGAGGTTTCAATCCTTTGCTATTCTGACAGCAAGATACCTCTGCTTGTTCCAATAATGATGATGATGATGATAGTAAAACCAAAATCATATCTAATATTTATTCATCACTTTCTACGTGCTGGGCACTAAGAGTTTTCATACATGAATTAATTTCATCTTCACAACAGTCCTAGCGGGGAGGTACCATTGTTATCCTATTTGATAGAAGAGGAAACTGAGGATTTGAAACGTTAAATGATTTGCCTTAAGATTATAGATACAGTCAGAGACACAGCCTGGACTTGAACTCAGAAATTTTCTCTCAAAATCCATATACTGAAGGGCTCAGTTGCGTCCCACTCTTCGCGACCCCATGTAGCCTGCCAGGTTCCTCTGTTCATGGGATATCCCAGGCAAGAATACTGGCATGAGCTGCCATATCCTCTTCCAGGGTATATCACTGACCTAGGGATCGAACCCACAGCTCCTGCATCTCTTGCCTTGCAGGTGGATTCTTTACTTTGAGGCATCAGGGAAGCCCTTATACTGAAGAGAATATGAATCTTGTAGAATGTTTGAAAGACACATAGACCAACAGAACTCTCCTTTAGCCAACTGTTTTTCAGATTTAGGTTTGTACCTCATTTGTGGGTCATAAAAAAAAATATGGGTTGTGACCATCTTTTGCTGAATGAACAGAATAGAACAGAAAGTCATCAGTATTCATCACACACTTAAGATTATTTCAGTTATGAACACGTGTGAGCTACTTGTCATGTGAAATGTATTTGTTAATGCAGGTAACAGTCAAAGTCTGAGAAACACTGATCTAGTCCAACCTGCTCATTTTATAAATGAGTGTACAAAGGTTCAGATGGAAAAGTGATTCTTTTCCATGATTACAGGGTGTTAGTGGAGGAAATGGGGCTAAACCCAAGGTTTTCTGACTCTCAGTTTATATTATCAAGCTTAACTGACTGCAAAGAAAACAAGAAAGGCAAGAGTAATAATACTGATGGTAGCGGTAATACTGTGTTTTGTTTGTGTGTTAGTTGCTCGGTCGTTCCTGACTCTTTGCAGCCCCATAGACTAACCCACCAGGCTCCTCTGTCCGTGGGATTCTCCAGGCAAGAATACTGGAGTGGAGAAGGGAAGTTACTACTCCCTTCTCCAGGGGCTCTTCCTGACCCAAGGATTGAATCTGCATCTCCTGTGTCTCCTACATTGTAGGCAGATTCTTTACCATCTGAGCCACCAAGGGTAATATTACTATAATAACAATTATAATAACTACTACTTTTATTGTGTTTTTCTTTTTATCGGAGTATAGTTGCTTTGCAATGTTGTGTTAGTTTCTGCTGCACAGCAAAGGGGATCAGCTATACGTATACATATATCCTCTCTTTTTGGATTTCCTTCCCATTTAGGTTACCCTAAAGCACTGAGTAGAGTTCCCTGAGCTATACAGTAGATTCTCACTAGTTATTGATTTCACACATAGTATCAATAGTGTATATGTATGAGTCCCAGTCTCCCAATTCATCCCACACCATTCCCCCTACTTTTATCATGTTTAATGTGTGCCAGGCACTTTTCTAAATGCTTTAGATATATATTATTAACTCTCATAACAACACATTCCAATCCCAAAGAAAGGCAATGCCAAAGAATGTTCAAACTACCACACAATTGCACTCATCTCACATGCTAGCAAAGTAATGCTCAAAATTCTCCAAGCCAGGCTTCAACAGTACATGAACTATGAACTTCCAGATGTTCAAGATGGATTTAGAAAAGGCAGAGGAACCAGAAATTAAATTGGTACATCTGGTGAATCATAGAAAAAGCAAGAGAGTTTCAGAAAAACATCTATTTCTGCTTTATTGACTACACCAAAGCCTTTGACTATGTGATCACAACAAACTGTGGAGAATTCTTCGAGAGATGGGAATACCAGACCACCTTACTTGCCTCCTGGGAAGACTGTATGCAGGTCAGGAAGCAACAGTTAGAACTGAACATGGAACAACAGACTGGTTCCAAATCGGGAAAGGAGTACAAGGCTGTATATTGTCACCCTGCTTATTTAACTTATATGCAGAGTACATCATGTGAAATGCCAGGCTGGATGAAGCCCAAGCTGGAATCAAGATTGCTGGGAGAAATATCAATAACCTCAGATATGCAGATGACACCACCCTCATAGCAGAAAGCAGGGAAGAACTACAGAGCCTCTTGACGACAGTGAAGGAGGAGAATGAAAAAGTTGACTTAAAAATCAACATTCAAAAAACTAAGATCATGGCAACTGGTTCCATCACTTCATGGCAAACAGAGGCGGAAACAATGAAAACAGTGACAGACTTTATTTTTTAGGCTCCAAAATCACAGCAGATGGTGACTGCAGCCATGAAATTAAAGACGCTTGCCCCTTGGAAGAAAAGCTCTGACCAACCTGAACAGCATATTAAAAAGCAGAGACGTTACTTTGCCAACAAAGTTCCATCTAGTCAAAACCATCTAGCTATGGTTTTTCCAGTAGTCATGTATGGATATGAGAGCTGGACTATAAAGAAAGCTGAGCACTGAAGAACTGATGCTTTTCAACTGTGGTGTTGGAGAAGACTCTTGAGAGTCCCTTGGACTGCAAGGAGGTCCAACCAGTCCATCCTAAAGGAAATCAGTCCTGAATATTCACCGGAAGGGCTGATGCTGAGGCTGAAACTCCAATACTTTGGCCATCTGATGTGAAGAACTGAGTCATTGGAAAAGACCCTGATGCTGGGAGAGATTGAGGGCAGGAGGAGAAGGGGACAACAGAGGTTGAGATGGTTGGATGGCATCACTGATTTGATGGACACAAGTTTGAGCAAGCTCTGAGAGTTGGTGATAGACAGGGAAGCCTGGCATGCTGCGCTCCATGGGGTCGCAAAGAGTTGGACACGACTGAGCAATTGAACTGAACAACTCAATGAGGCAGGTATAATTATTTATCTCATTTTCAGATGAAGAAACTCAGATAGAGAAAGTTCAGGTCCCTTGGGCAACATAGCTGGTAACAGAGGATGGGAGAGTCAAACCCAGACACGCTGGCTTCAGAGTCCATGGCATTAACCAGAATAAAGTGCTGCACAGCCCTGTCTATCCTAATATTCTCCCTGAAGGCTGTGATAACAGTACAGTAGGTACCATGAAGTGTGTATCTGAATATAGCATACCTATATACCTACTTCTTCCATGAGCCATGGTCTTGGACAGTAACTCCATATTTACCATGTCCTTTAGATACTTGGCTCAAACAGAAAAACCATCTTTCTTTGCACAAATAAGATCCCCTCCAAGTTGCCTTGTCTCTGTCATTCATTCACTCATCCACACATTTAAGGCAACACGCACTTGCAGCACTGAATATAGTAGGTAAGACCATTACTTTTTCCTTTTGGCAGCACCTTGCCACATGTGGGGTCTTAGCTCCCCATCCAGGGATCAGACCTGAACCCTCTGCATTGGAAATATAGAGTATTAACCACGGGACCACCAGGGAAGTCCCCAGAATTACCTTTAAAAGACCAAACTGGGCATAACACCATACCTTGTTCCAAAAAAGGATTAAGGCAGTTTATGAGGATACGTGAAATACTCTTCAATAACAGGAGATGAGAACAATATGAAGGAAGGACAAGTTGGAGACACTAAATGAAAGCAAAAATGAGACTAGCAGAAAAAACACTTTCCAGGAAGTCAGTACACTTGCTGTGGGTGGACCATGAAGGTCTCCAGGTTCCCATTTTAGTTGCCTACAAATTCACTCATCCTACAAGGGGGTGACTGCAGCTCTCAGTTTGCATTAACTACCTCCCTGAAAGTGATTTTAATTACTTTAAGATCCACAGCCTCCTTCAGATGAAAACAAACTCATTCCTCAGGATAAGTACTTCTCCTTCTGAGACTAAGGCAGAAAACCTCTCTCTACAGGCCCTCTTCATGGACTTTGCGTGGCAGAACAAACACGGTCCTCAAGGGCAGCCTCACGGTAAGCACAGGACGGCACTGTGCATGCTATTCCTGCCAGGGTCCCAGGGAAGGTTGAGGGCATCGCGCTTTAAATTCCAAGATGCACGATGGTATCAGTCACCTGTGGTATAAAGGGATATGGGCTCTGAGCACGCCGTTCCCTGGTTGCAAAGTCAGAGACAGACTTGCTTGAAACAAAGTGATCTAAAAAGAGGTGCAACCCAATGTTCATTGCAGCCAAGGCATGGAAGCTGCCTAAATTTCGATTGACAGAGGAATCTATAAAGGAGACTTGGCACATATATACAGTGGAATATCACTCAGCCTTAAAAAAGAATGAAATAGGACTTCCCAGGTGGCTCAGTAGTAAAAAATCCACCCGCCAATGCAGGGGATATGGGTTAGATCCCTGGTCCAGGAAGATCCCACATGCTACAAAGCAGCTAAGCCCATGCATCACAACTATTAGCCCTGTGCTCTAGAGCCCGTGAGCCACAACTGCCGAAGCCCTCATGCCCTAGAGGCCGGCCTGCTCTGCAACAAGAGAAGCCACTGCAGTGAGAAGCCTGGGCACCACAGCTAGAGAGTGGCCACTACTCCCCATCACTAGAGAAAAAGTCTGTGCAGCAGCAAAGACCCGGCACAGTCAAATAAATAAATAGACCATTTGAAAAAAGAATGAAAAATGCCATTTACAGCATCATGGATAAACCTAGAGACTGTCATACTGATTGAAGTAAGTCAGGTAAAGAAGGAGAAATATGATGTCCTTTATACGTACAATCTAAAAAGAAAGCTGTGGTATATATACACAATGGAGTATTAGCCCTTAAAAACAATAAATTTGAATCAGTTCTAATGAGATGGATGAAACTGGAGCCGATTATACAGAGTGAAGTAAGCCAGAAAGAAAAACACCAATACAGTATACTGACACATATATATGGAATTTAGAAAGATGGTAATGATGACCCTGTATGCAAGATACCAAAAGAGACACAGATGTATAGAACGGACTTTTGGCCTCTGTGGGAGAGGGAGAGGGAGGGATGATTTTGGAGAATGGCATTGAAACATGTATACTATCATGTAAGATACGAACAGCCAGTTTATGTTCGATACAGGATGCTTGGGGCTGGTGCACGGGGATGATCCTGAGAGATGATATGGGGTGAGATGTGGGAAGGGGTTTCAGGATTGGGAGCTTGTGTACACCTGTGGCTGATTCATGTCAGTGTATGGCAAAACCAATACAGTATTGTAAAGTAGAATAAAGTAAAAAAAAAAAAAGTCATCTTTAAAAATAAAAATAAAAAAAAAGAAATGATACAAATGAGCTTATTTACAAAACAGAAATGCACAGACTTTGAGAGGGAACTTATGGTTGCAGTGGGTTGGGTGGGAAGGAGATAAGGAAGGGATAGTTAGGGAGCTTGGGATGTACATGTACACATTGCTGTATTAAATTGGATAACCAGCAAGGTCCTATACTGTATAGCAAAGGGAACTCTGCTCAATGGTATGTGGCAGCATGGATGGGAGGGGAGTTCCAGGGAGAAAGGATACATGTATATGTATGGCTGAGTCCCTTTGCTGTCCACTTGAAACTATCACAACATTGTTAGTTGGCTATTATTGTTGTTTAGTCACTAGGGACTGTAGCCTGCTAGGTCCCTCTGTCCCCAGGATTTCCCAGGCAAGAATACTTGAGTGGGTTGCCATTGCCTTCTGCTGGGGATCTTCCCAACCCAGGGATCAAACCAACGTCTCCTGCATTGACAGGCAGATTCTTTACACTGGGCCACCAATGAAGCCCTGTTAATTGGCTACACTCCAATATAAAAAGTTAACAAGAAAAGGAGTGCTCAGTTTAAACAACATTTGGGTCAGCTGGTGTTCAGCTCTCTCAAGCTGACACTGCCCCAACCCTCCAGCTCTCCAGAATCAGGCTCTCCTTTGCAGAATTTGGCATGGAGCATGAGCTACTACATCATACTGTTCTAATGCATGTGTGTGTTATGTTTTTAAATCCTCCCAGAGCAAAAATTACATCTTTTATTCCCCAGCTATAGACAAATGTTTGTGTTCCTCCCAAATTCATATGTTGAAATCCTAACCCCCAAAGTGAAGGTATTACCATCAAGGAGGTAGGGCCTTGGGGAGATAATTAAGTCATGAGGGTGGGGTCCTCTGGATGGGATTAGTGCCTTTATAAAAGAGACTCCAGAGAAATTCCTTGCTCTTTCCTCCACATGAGGACACAGCAAGAAGACAGCCACCTATTAACCAGAAGTGAGCTCTCATCAGACAGAATGTGCCAGCACCTTGAATTCAAACTACCTAGCCTCCAGGACGCTGAGAAATTAATGTTTTGTTTTGTCTTGTTCCTTACTTTGGGTTTAATTTGCTCTTTTCTTCTTTTTTGAATAACAGAACCACATTTATTTAAGAATGTGTTCCAATATCAAGTGGCAAAGTTCAACAATGCAAAACCGAAATTACTTTTGCACCAACCTAATAGTCTTACACATCGGAATGCATACGTTTCAGTGCTGCTCTCGCAGTTCTTCTCACCTTCTCCTTCCCTTGCCTATCCCCCCCAGCCTGCCATAATGCTTGTTTTTTAAACCATCTGGTCTGTGGCAGTTTGTCATGGCAGCCTGAAGACGCCAGGGCTTACTCTGTTGTCCTGCACTCACTAAGCGCTCATGTGCAAGTTAAGCACTTCCTGAGGCTGCTGATGGCAATAACTGACTGCCGCTGTTAAGAAAGGATTCAACGAAGGCATGAGAGGAGCCCATACTTCACCAGGAGCTCTTGCCGGTACAGTTCTGCAGTCTGCATTGCTGTAACGCTCCCTCTTTCCACCAGACTAGATCCCCAGACGTTCCCCTTTCTGCTGTATCATTGCCATGAGGGGGGTTCAGATTTCTCAGTGGAGCCACGACAGATGAGGGGAAGAAGACATAGGTCCTGATGACCACCCTTTGTCATCACAGTGCTGTCTCACAACAGTCACGGAGAAGGGTGAACCCCCTCTAACTCTTGAACTCCATCACAGGGGACATCTTCCCTAGAGTGCTAAAGGAAGGCGTTTCTGAGCACGTGACCTTCTAATCTCAATTCTCTTGTTCATGAACTTAAAGCCTGATAGTCTGTACTGTCTAAAACATGAACCCAGAACAGAATGGAAACATAATAGGGGAACCACCAGTCCAGATAATAAAATGAGTTGAAGGCATAGATAATAAATGATAATAAATGAGTTGAAGATAATAAAATGAGTTGAAGACTTAGAGGGATTTGGGAAGCACTGGTGCTGGTTCCTTGGGAAATGATGTAATCCAGGGTATAGAACCCAGCGATGGTGTGGAAGGACCAGAGGAAAGCTCCCAAGAGGATGCTGGTGGGGGATGGACAGTTAGGTAGATTGGGTAGAAAGCTCAACTGAGAACAGAATTTGGGTAATGTCTGGATTAACCTTCTGAGAAGGGATGCTGAGATGTTGCATAACCACAGGTACAGTATTTGCCTTTTATTTTGAATACTTGGATAAGCCAAGAAATTGAGAGAAGCCCATGAGAATTTTTATAAGAATACTATTTTATAGGGACTTCCCTGGCAGTCCAGCGATTAAGACTTTGCCTTCCAATGCAAGGGGTGAAGGTTTGATCCCTGGTCAGGCAGCTAAGACCCTAGATACCTCATGGCCGAAAAATCAAAACATGAAACAGAATAACATTGTAACAAATTCAGTGAAGACTTTGAAAATGGCCCACATTGGAAAACCTTTAAAAAAAAAGAGTAATAATTTATGTAATAAGGTTTTGATTTTGTAATATTGAAGTAAGAACAAGCATTTGTTCTACAATCCAATATTATCCATCAGGTATTCAGACATGGCACTTACTGCAGTGGATGATTTTAGCATCCATTTGTCAGATGCATAAGCTTTGTGTCAGTGAGGAGGTTTTGAAGCCCAAGAGTGGTTCAAACAGAACTCCTCTTGTCTTAGTTAGCTAGGGCTGCCATAACAGCATAACACAGACCAGTGGTTTAAACAACCAACATTCATTTGTCACAGTTGTAGAGCCTAGGAAGTCCAAGATCCAAGTGTAGGCAGGACTTCCTTGGTAGCCCAGTGGTTAAGAAGTTCACTGCCATAGCAGGGGACACGAGTTTCACCCGGCCTGGGAAGATTCCACATGCCACGGAGCAGCTAAGCTCGTACGCCGCAACTACTGAGCCCGTTGTCTGGAGCCCACAGTCTGCAACTGCTGAGGCTGCATGCCCTTAAAGTCCATGCTCTGCAATGCACGGAGAAGCCAACTGCCTCAACTAGAGAAAGACCTCATGCAGCAACAAGGACCCAGGGCAGCCAGAAAAGAAAGCACAGGCAGATTTGGTTGTTGGTGAGGGCTCTGTTATTGGCTTCAGAGGGCCCTGTCTCCCTGTCCCCACTTAGCAGAGATCTCTGTCTTTCTCTTTCTGTGTCTCTCTCCTCTTTTCCTATATGGTCACCAATCCCATCATGAGAGCCCCATCCTCATGACCTAATTATCTCCCTAGAGCCCCACCATCCAAATACCATCTCACTGGGGGTTAGAGCTTCATGCATATATTTTGGAAGGGACACAATTCAGTCCATAGCCCATCCTGTGCCAGGTGACCTCTGTAGGGCACTGGAGAACACATTCTGTCCCCAAAGGGGGAGCAGCCCCGGCAGGACATCTACCAGAAGGCCAGGCTAGCTCTGGTTTACTCTGAGCCATAAATCTCCCATCACCTTGGTATTTAAACGGAGCATCCCTGGAGGTCTCCAATCAGGGCAATTGGAAGAAACTTCCTGCCTAAGCTCAGGCGGAGCCCCTCTGAGAACCGCAGGGTTATCCATCACATTCCTAAGTCCCCTCTCCAAGGGAGAGGCAGCTGGGGACGGTAGCCCTTTATTGGCTGTTGTGGTTTAGTTGCCATGTCCACCTCTTTTGCGACCCCATGGACTGTCCATGGAATTTTCCAGGCAAGAGTTTGCTATTTCCTTCTCCAGGGGATCTTCCCCACCCAGGCATCGAACATGAGTCTCCTGCTTGGCAGGCAAATTCTTTAACACTGAGTCCCCTGGGAAACCCATCCAGAGGCCCACATGATTTTCCAGACAAGAACCTGGGGAGGTGACAGTGGCCAGGCTACAGAGCCAAGAGATAAAGCCCAACACTCTGCTTCATCAGACTGGTTCCACTCCACCCCCTAAATCTTCATCCCCCACAGGCACTGTGGTACTCATGAGCTTCGGGTTCAAAGGTAATTATGATGATCAAAATCCTCCCCAGGTTTTCACACGGAATAACTAAGGAAGCAAGGCAATTTTTCCATGAGATTAGGAAACCATGTGCCACCTTCCCTTCTGAAACTTCCACAATGGTCATCGTAAATCCCATTCAACTTCCAAGCTAGGAAACAAAACAAAACAACTCTCTGTGTCGAGCTGGGTAGCCCTTCTGGTTAGAAACCCTCCTCTGTTTAGAATGGGAATTTGTCTTGTTACAAAATCCACCCATTCACTTAGTTCTACCCTCTGAGACCACACAGAATTATGCCCACCCTTTCCCACCTGGCAGCCCGTCAGACACCAGAAGGGAATCTTCGTTCCCCAGCAACCTTTCTCTGCCCAAGAGATGATGCCCTTCCAGGCCTCCCAGGCCTTCCAGGGACCTGCCCCAGGGTCCCCACCAGCCTGGCTCTCACCTCTAGACCCTCTTCCATCACCTAAAAATTCTCACTCAGCCGAGTAGTTGTAACACCATAGCTCAGCTTTTCTGCTGCGCTGAAACACTTTCCAAAAATTCTGGAAATTTGTTATGGTCATGGCTGCCAAGCCCACAAAACCCAAATCCCAATCTCTCACTGAGCAGCCCAAGAACATGTGCAAAAAAAAAAGAAAACCCTTTGGCTGGACATCATCTCTTGGTCCCTGGGGTGAATCATAAGTTTCTTTCATTGTTGCTCTTGGCTGCTCCCCCCAGGTCAAAGTTGATGGTTGATGAGACAGATACCACCCCTAGTGATACCCTCTGCTCTGAGTGTGGAAATCTGAGGGCAAAGGCAACACTGAATATCCCAGCACAGGGTCCAAGTGATTAGATTCATTGACAGAAGGTGACACAAGGTCAGGACTCGCTTCTGAGGGGTCATCTGCAAGAGTTTAGTCTCCCTTTTCCTGCGTTTCCCTCCCAGAGTTAAGGGCAAGAATTAAGATTTTAGTCAAGGACTCCACTCAGCACTCCAAGTCAGCTCTGTGTTGCAGGAGACTTTCTTTGACTAACCCCTCCCATACTCCCCACCAGGATCTCCATGCAGCACCCTCACTTCCTCTCTCTGCATCTCCACCGGATCACCATAGCACTTGTGTGTCAAATTCACAGGCACCATCATAGTCCCTGTTGCATTCTGCCATGAGACAGGACTCTGCCTCTGTGCTCCTGCCTTGTCCCCTAGACTGGGACTTCCTGGAGGGGAGCTCTTGGGTCTTATTTATCAGTGTCTCCGATCCTAGCATGGAATCTGACACAAAGTAGGCACTCATGTAAGATGAATGATGCTGAAATGATCGGATGCCTTGACCTCACTTTGTCAAGCCTTTCATATCTCCATAGAGATAGGTGGGAATTGAGCATCCCTCCCTCTGGGTGGGAGTCAGGAGAGACCACCATGGCCTCCGTGCCTGTGTTCCACCATCTCCATCACAGTGGGATGACCCGTGTGTGAGCTGGACTGCTCAAAGTATGGGCTCCTCCACCATATCCCTTCCTGAGTCCATTAGCTCTGCTTCTTCATGGTTAGAGAATGTGGTCCAAACTCCAGACCATCACCAGCCTATTCTATAAGCAGAAACTGGGGAGAAGAGCCTGGCTGATCTGGGGCAAATTCATCCCACCCCCAGGAATCACAGAGGGGCAGCAGGTTGACCACAACCCTGATTAACCTCAGCAATGAAGTGTCTTATAACTATTTCCATCATATCCCAGGACAGGGGAACCCGCCTGCTCAGTACAAACCACAGCACAGAGCTCTGAGGAGGCCCAGTGTAATGCACAGTGTCAACACGATGAGTCAGGACAAGGCGGAAGCCTCTTAAGAGTGGCTAGGTCTGTGCTCCGGGACTTGGAGATTTCCCACCCTCACATAGCCCCTGCCAACTCATTCAACATGACATGAACAATGCTGTTCAGGATCATGCCTGGTCAGAAAGACCAGCCAGCTTCCCACTTTGCGGTTTCCATGGTACCAAGGGCGCTGTTTGGACTCCTGACTGTGGGAATGAACAGCAGAGGCTCCCCCTCCCCATTTCCCATCCACTCTCGCCTCCTGCCCACTTCCTTAAAGGATGCTCTTACCTGCTAAGATGAAGATGCCCACGAGAATCAGGAAGACCAGCAGGTAGAGCCCGAGGACTGCATGCTTCAGGGCCGACAGGGAGCCCAGCTGGGTACAGCAGCCACCTGCTCGTCCTTTGTGGCATGGGCCTAACAATAAGGGTAGGAAGAAGAGGGGGAAAGACATTTGAAAATTCCCAAAGCCGCTTTGCTCTTTTGGTCTCATCTCTCCCTGATGCACGTGGATGTTCATGTGGCAGCGCTCCCCCACCCCAGCCCTCCACCTCACTCACCTTCTGCACGTCTGTAATGCAGGTGGAATGGTAGGGAGCATCTCAGAACTGTGATAAGCTTTTCAGCTTCTCTCTCTCCTCCCAACCTCTGCTCATGAATGAGCCAGAAGGCATCCCAACAGCTCACATGGCCACACAAACCCACCCTCCTGGAGCCAGCGCAAGTAGCAGAGAAAGCCAGGAGAGGCTGCCCTTTACAAATGTTATTGTCCCACGTGACCAGGAGAAGATGGAGACATTTTAAAAAGAGGTTGCAAACTCCTGCTTCTAACAGTGGCAGGGAAGGGAGGTGGGCCAGGTGGGCCTGGGGAACCCAAGAGTGCATGCCCCATCTGGAAGCGGTTGCTATGTCGGAACAAGGGCCAGGTGTTGACTGGTCCAAAAATTTTAAGACAAGCCAGAAATGATTTAAAGAAATCTCCCTTTTTTTATGTGTTGACAACTAATTAGGGGGGAAAAAAGACAAAGAAAAAACCACTAGGGAGTGTAAACAAAATAAAACACATTTATATAGCAGGGCTGACCACCAGTTTACAACCTTGGGTTTAGATTTACAGGAAAACATAATACAGAACTTCATCCTGTGAAACTATTCAGGGCTCACCAGGTTCTGGTCAAAATGGAACAGCAAAATACCTGAGTTCTAATGGACCTTGGGACTTCCCAGGTGGCATTAGTGGTAAAGAAGACACCTGCCAGCTCAGGAGATGCCAAAGACACGGGTTTGATCCTTGGGTTGGGAAGATCCCCTGAAGGAGGAAATGGCACCCAACTCCGGTATTCTTGCCTGAAATATCCCATGGACAGAGGAGTCTGGCTGGCTACAGTCCATGGAGCTTCAAAGAGTCAGTCACACCTGAGTGTCTGAGCACAATGGACCCCACAGATTGTCTAGTTCAGTCCCTTCAGTTAATAGATAAAGGTTGTCAAATGTAAGGGACAGACCCTGGGGTGAGGACGCCAGGTCCTGATTCCAGGTCATCTTTCCACGAGAATTCTTCAAGCCTCCTTCAGACGACTGCTACAGAGGCCAGCAAGCTCACCTATCTCCACCTACTCGGTTGACTGACAGTGGAGAGGAAGAGATGCTATCCTGCCCTGACTCCCAACATGGCAGATAAGAAATGATGGAGGGCTTTTTTTTTTCCCCATAACGTGCCTGTATTATGTTCAATCTCCACCCCCTGCAAGGGAGAGCATTGCCAACTGGAGAACTGTTCATTGCACAGGGAGGCAGATGTGGGAGCCAGAAAAGGTTGACAACAGATGTTGAAGTCATTGGCATTCACAAACATTTGTAGAGATGCTGTGATAGGGCTTCCTAGCGGACCAGTGGTAAAGACTCCATGCTTCCAAGGCAAGGAACACAGGTTCAATCCCTGGTCAGGGAACTAGGATCCCACATGCCAGGAGGCACAGCCAAAAGATATCCTTTTTTTTTTTTAATTAAAAAAAGATGCTGAGATGTTTGTGATCTTTGGTACCTTGGGGTTCACCAGGGAGGTGCATCGGGGGCTCCTTATTACCTATCAGGTAGTATTGCCATAGCTCACCAGAGGTACTGTTCAGTGAGGAACATTTTCCCACTCATTTATTCTATTTTATTGAAAATACTGTTGCTAAAACAGCTAAGTAGAACTCTTACATAATATTTCCATAAAACATCGGGTACGACTTGGAACACGTTGTCGAGAAATACAAATTCAATTACCATTCTCGTCAACCCTCAAATGTTAACAAATTTTGAAGAGTTAACCTGATTTTCCACTAAGTCTTGTGCAAAGTACATCTTTCTAATGTACCCTAAATCTTCTTTTCCAGAATGTTCTATCTCTTCCCACACAGTATGATCTATAACCTGTGTTGCTCCTAAATATGCAAGCTTCTTGCAGCATTTTGTTGTTTTTGTTTGTTTCTCATGAGAACAGCTGGCTGGCCAGTTGCAACTCAATAGAGAAAAGTTTATTTCCCTCAGGAACCTGAGTTTATTTCCCTTAGGAACATAGGCATAGCATCATGTATTGCACAACTATTTTTTCAAAAAAATTTAAAGCCTTTATTGAACTTGTTGCAATATTGTTTCTGTTGTTTATGTTTTGGTTTCTTGGTCCCAAGGCATGTGGGATCTTAGCTCCGCGACCAGGGATAGAATCCACAGCCCTTGCACTGGAAGGCACAGTCTTAAACACTGAACCGCCAGGGAAGTCCCTAGATATTAGCATCAGCTTTTCTGCTCTAAGCCCTGCTTCCTCCTGAGATGATGATGAGAAGGATGGCAGCCTAGCTACTGGGAGGGACCAGAAGATACCCAGGCTGAAACACCATTATCCTTACATATATCACAAATTCATCTTGGGCTTCTCCATTTGTTGGCTTTGTTTGACCCCTTCCTATTTCTCTTGAAGGTTCAATTAAGATTAACCATATGCTGTTAACCATTCCAGTTTCACTGGACAATTATATGTTCATTATAAAAAGAATCTATTATTGCAAAAAGATGTTGATATAATTTTTTTTGCACATAACTTTTTTACTAAGGCACAACACTACATTATAGCTTGCCTGAGCTTGCTGCTAAGTCACTTCAGTCGTGTCCGACTCTGTGCGACCCCATAGGTGGCAGCCCACCAGGCTCCCCCATCCCTGGGATTCTCCAGGCAAGAACACTGGAGTGAGCTGCCATTTCCTTCTCCAATGCATGAAAGTGAAAAGTGAAAGTGAAGTCGCTCAATTGTGTCCAACTCTTAGTGACCCCATGGACTGCAGCCCACCAGGCTCCTCTGTCCATGGGAGTTTTCAGGCAAGAGTACTGGAGTGGAGTGCCATTGCCTTCTCCTGCCTGAGCTTGAAGTCCACTGAGTAAGTTGAGCATTAACACAGTAAAGGATTAAGTGCCAACAATACAGAGTCATGGATTGACTAGTGAGGCTACTTCATGATTTATAAAGAGATGCGTTAGTGCTAATTGCCATTCAGTTTGAAATTTTTCAGCTTGAGAAGGAAAACAAAACAATCGGGACCTCTTTCTTCCTCTAGGGATGAAAACATTTTCCTAAACCAATGAGTTACGAGGGCAAAGCTTCTTTTCTTTTACTCCCACTAATTAGAACATCATCCCTTGATTGTCAAGTCTGTGCTGACTTTCAATGTCGGCAAAATAAGGGGAGGAAAATCACAGAGTCAAGAAGACTACGGACTTGCATCTTGTCTTGTCGCTGCATATTTGTTTCTAGCTCGTTGTAAGAGCTAGAATATCATTGCTGTATCAAACTGCAATGATACCGTTCTAATTTTTTCCCATCAAAAGAAGAGTGGAGGTCTTCCCTGTTGCTCCAGTGGTTAAGACTCCACACTTAAACACTGCACGGGGCACAGGTTTGATGTCTGGTCAGGGAATTAAGATCCTGCATGGTGCATAGCCTGGTCAAAAAACTTTTTAATTAAAAAAAGAAACAAAAAGAGTAGCTCCCTTCTCCTCTACCTGAGGCTTCTATCTAATAAGGGCCACTGGTGACAGGTCCCTTAGTCCACAAACACACACGACACAGAACTTCCTCTGAGAGAGCTCAGTTCTTTTAACAAACTATTACTTTGTACATTACACAAAATCTGTTCTAAACAGAACAAGGGTTTCAAACAGAGATTTTCCACCAGTGGTTAGACAAGCAGAACTCCACTGAATGATTCTGGCAATACGGCTAGTGAATATGACTGTAAGGAAAAGAAAGAAGACAATACAGGGTAAAGACGAGTGACTAAGTCTACCCAAAACACATTTATTAATTTTTAATGTAGTATGGCAGCACCATGTTAGCTGAGTAAACCATCCAAATTATTTAAATTTAGTGGAAGATTGAAAATGCTCCGAAACCATGTAATCAGTAATATATTCATTTATTTACTTTTTAAGAAAGTAAAAGAAATGAGCCATCAAGCCATGAAAAGATATGGAGGAAACTTAAGTGCCTATCAGTAAATGTGTGCATGTGTGCAAAGTCATTTCAGTCGTGTCCGACTCTTTGCAACCACGTGGACTGTAGCCTGCCAGGCTCCTCTGTCCATGCAATTCTCCAGGCAAGAATACTAGAGTGGGTTGCCATGACCTCCTCCAAGGGATCTTTCTGACCCAGGGATCAACCCCCACATCTCTTATGTCTCCTGCGCTGGCAGGCTGCTTCTTTGCTGACAGCACCATCTGGAAAGCCCATATTAGTAAGTAAAAGATGCCAATCTGAAAAAGCTACTTACTGTATCATTCCAGCTGTATGACATTCTGGAAAAGGCAAAACTGTGAGGACAACAATATGATCAGTGGCTTCCAAGGGCTGGGAGTGGGATGAATAGGAGGCGCACAGAAGACTTCTAGGGCAGTAAAACCCCTCTGTATGATACAATAATGATGGACGCATATCACTGCACATTCGTCTAAAACATTGCACATTTGTCTAAACCCACAGAATGCAGAGCAGCAAGAGGGAATCCTAATGTAAACCATGGACTTCGGATGATAATGATGTCAGTGCAGGTTCATCAGTTGTGACGGGGTGCCTCCCTCCTGGGGGATGTTGACTGTAAGGGGGGCTGTGCATGTGTGGGGCAGGGGGCATGTGGGAGCTCTGTAGTTTCCACTTAATTTTACTGTAAATCTAAAACTGCTCTAAAAATCAGTCTACTAAAAAAAAAAGGAAAGGTTTTGACTTATGGATCGTTGAGATAAAAGCTCTGTTGCTGTTCAGTCACTAAGTTGTGTCCAACTCTGCGATGCCATGGACTGCAGCATACCAGGCTTCCCTGTCCTTCACTATCTCCCAGAAAAAGAAAAGTGAACATTGCTCAGTTGTGTCTGACTCTTTGCGACCCCATAGAGTATAGTCCATGGAATTCTCCAGGCCAGAATACTGGAGTGGGTAGCCTATCCCTTCTCCAGCAGATCTTCCCGACCCAGGAAACAAACCACGGTCTCCTGCATTGCAGGTGGATTCTTTACCAACTGAGCTAGTTTGCTCAAATTCACGTCCACTGAGTCAGTGATGCCATCTAACCATGTCATCCTCCATTGCTCCCTTTTCCTCCTGCCCTCAATCTTTCCCAGCATCAGGGTCTTTTCCAGTGAGTCAGCTCTTTGCATCTGACAAAACGTAGTTCACTGGAGGAGGGAATGGCAAACCACTCCAGTATTCTTGCCTCGAGAAAAACCGTGAACAGTAAAAACTCTAACAGACTTTTATTAAGCATCCACAGTCCTGCTGTGGCTGCCATCTTTCAGGATGGCTCCAGAGGATCCCACCCCCTTGCACAGTCTCTTTCTGCACTCTACAGGGATTGGTTTGTGTGACCAATAGAATATGGCACAAGTGATAGCGTGTCACTTCTGAGATGAGACAAAAGACACTGCTGTTCCCTCCTCGCTTGCTCTTTATCTCTCTTGGAATATTCATTTGGGGGGAAGCCAGCCTCTATGTCCTGAATACACTATGGAGAAGCTACATGCTAAGGAACTGAGGCCTCCAGCCAGCAGCCACGTGAGTGAGTCTGGAAGTAGTTTCTCCAGCCAAATCAAGACATCAGATGACTACACTCTGGCTGAGATCTCAACAGCAGTCTCATGAGAGACCCTGAGCCAGGACAACCCAGCTAAGTTGCTCCCAGACTACTGCCAAATAGGATTATACATATATAAATTAAATATATGGGATTATAAATATGTATATACACATATTTCTGAGCAACATTTTGGATCTGAGAAAAAGAATCTTAGGTGTCCTTTCACCCCCATGGCTTTCTCAGAAACAGGGTGAGACAAGAAATTTTTGTTGCTTTAAGCTGCTAAGGTTTGGGGTAATTTGTTCCGCAGCAGTAGATAACTAATACACGCTGATAGGCAGTGGGAAACACAAAGACAGCAAGCTGCTTGAGGGAAAGATTTTTGTCAGCATCATTTATGTCCAACTTTTCAGTTCCTAAACCAATGCCGTCATATAGTAGGCATTCAGAAAACGTGTTGAATGAGAGATGAAGATAAAATCACTGCCTTTCAGATGCTCACGTCTGAGGGGAAGATGTATAAACAGATAACTATTACAGAGGTGGAATAAAGTCGTATAGTGGGGTGATAAAGCACAAGCCAAGTGTGGTACTGCAGAGGCAATGATTCTTCGTGTCAGCAGCTCATCCCAGGGTCTGCCTGGAGAAGGCAATAACTCAAGGCTTTGAAGCCCAGGCCTTCATAGGTGGGCTGAAATTTACTCTTTTTCTCTAGCTTGATCATCTTATTTGTAAATCTGAAAACTATGACTTTAAGATGTAGGTTTATAGCAGACAAGAATGGGGGTTCCCCAGGTGGCTCAGTGGCAAAGAATCTACCTGCCAAGGCAAGTGACACAGGAGAAGAGGGTTCGATTGATCCCTGGGTCAGAAGATCCCCTGGAGCAGGAAATGACAACCCACTCCTAGAGAGTGGGTTGCCTAGAGAATCCCATGGACAGTGGAGCCTTGTGGGCTGTGGTCCATGGAGTCACAAAGAGTTGGACATGACTGAGCAACTGAGCAGATGACTTTAAGAAGAAAACTTTCTTCCGCCATATGAGAACAGTTCTGAGGAACGTACCAGACAAAGCTGTTAGTTATTAAACATAGTTGTTTGGTTACACACAAAACCAGATCTAGAGAGAGAAGGGCGCCACCAAAACAAAGCAAAAGCTCTTCCAAGGTCTAGGAGAATCAAGGGAAAGGTTTTTCACCTCTTGATGGCCTCCAGAAAGGAGGGTGTCATCTCAGGAGATCAAGAAGCCAAGAGAAGGAGGCTCAAGAGCCTTAGAGAAGACTGTGGCTTCAAAAGAGCAAACAGCAACTCAAAAATAAGTACCAAGTGATGTGCAGAATGGGTTCTGCATGGCAAGCTGGGAGATGTTGTTTATCTCAGTGGGGAGTCCTGCTTCCTGATGAATGGCTGGAAGTAGTCAGTGGATGGTTTCTCAGACTCTACACATCGCACCCACATGAAGCCTGCACAATTTTGCCAGAGCTGAATATTCCTGGGCTATTATTTTCTGTTTGTATTGTGCGTGTGTGTTAGTCACTCGGTCGTGTCCGACTCTTTGCGACCCCATGGGCTGTAGCCCGCCAGGCTCCTCTGTCCATGGGGTTTCCCAGGCAAGAATACTGGAGTGGGTTGCCATGTCCTCCTCCAGGAGATCTTCCCAACTCAGGGATCAAACTTGGGTCTTCTGAATTACAGGCAGATTCTTTACCATCTGAGCCACCGGGGAATCCCCATTTTTAAAAATTTATTTATGGGCTTTGGTGAGTCTCCGTCGCTGCATGAGGGCTTTCTCTAGTTGCAGCGGATGAGAGCTGCTCTGCTGGGTGTGCGGGGTTCTCACTGCAGTGGCTTTTCTGGTTCTGGGGCACAAGCTCTGGATGCGCTGGCTTCAGTAGCTGTGACTCTTGGGCTTAGCCTCTCTGCGGCATGTGGGATCTTTCTGATCAGGGGTCGAACCAGTGACCTTCACATCACAAGATGGATCCTTAACCACTGGACCATCAGGGAAGCCCTCATTCCACTTTTTTTAAACTGAAATTTATGTAAGAAGGGAATTTTCTATCATCTTCATAAGTGGAAAAATTAGTGTCTTCTTATTATACTATTACTAATGGAGAAATATCAATAACCTCAGATATGCAGATGACACCACCCTTATGGCAGAAAGTGAAGAAGAACTAAAAAGCCTCTTGATGAAAGTGAAAGAGCTGAGGGAAAAGTTGGCTTTAAGCTCAACATTCAGAAAACTAAGATCATGGCATCTGGTCCCATCACTTCATAGGAAATAGATGGGGAAACGGTGGAAACAGTGTCAGACTTTATTTTGGGGGGCTCCAAAATCACTGCAGATGGTGACTGCAGCCACGAAATTAAAAGACGCTTACTCCTTGGAAGGAAAGTTATGACCAACCTAGACAATGTATTAAAAAGCAGAGACATTACTTTGCCAACAAGGCTCCGTCTAGTCAAGGCTATGGTTTTTCCAGTGGTCATGTATGGATGTGAGAGTTGGACTGTGAAGAAGGCTGAGAGCCGAAGAATTGATGCTTTTGAACTGTGGTGTTGGAGAAGACNNNTGCAAGGAGATCCAACCAGTCCATCCTAAAGGAGATCAGTCCTGGGTGTTCATTGGAAAGACTGATGTTGAAGCTGAAACTCCAGTACTTTGGCCACCTGATGTGAAGAGCTGACTCATTTGAAAAGACCCTGATGCTGGGAGGGATTGGGGACAGGAGGAGAAGGGGCAAAAGAGGATGAGATGGCTGGATGGCATCACTGACTCGATGGACATGGGTTTGGGTGGACTACTCCGGGAGTTGGTGATGGACAGGGAGGCCTGGCGTGCTGCAGTTCATGGGATCGCAAAGAGTCAGATACAACTGAGCGACTGAACTGAACTGAATAGACTAATAGTGGAATAGTAAATGATATCTATTCCATTAAAATAAATATCTAATTATTAAAACAGCAAATTCACACCCATAGATCACTTTGAATACCACTGTCTTGCATATAGTCACATTCTGAGAATCACTGATGTTAGTAAAAGTAATTAAATCACAATTCAGTGAAAGTTGTGGGGGAAAAAATGTTGATGCACTTCACAGAAGACTTCTCTTATTGAGAAGCAAAACAAAACTTTTTGTATGTTCAAGATAATAATCCAGAAGGTAGAATGTTGAAGAGTAAGTGCCACTGAAATAACCATGTCAGAACCTTGTCCTTATCTTTGGTACTAATCTCATTATTCACAATTGTTGATTTCCATCTCTGTCTTCCAAAGGTCTCCTGAGACTCACGCATCTCCCTATCCATCAACCGGCACACAGCAGAACCATCACAATAAGTTTCTTTGCAAGAACAAAGACATGTGTAATCCATTTATTTTTGGTGCAAAGACTGGTTCTCAAAGTTACTGTATGCAAATAGTTGACACATTTCTGTTGGCTGCAAAACATATTTTTTGAGCAAAATTTTGGTCCCCAAAAATAAAATCTTGGCTTTCCTTATTCACCCATGATTTGGAATTGCTACTTAGTGCTTATAGAGGTGAATTGTGGGAGAAATTCATTGGAACTGAATTGACATTTAATCCTGGCTGAGTAGCATCATCAGGCATGGCTCTTCTTAGACATCTAGAAGCCTGAGCTGTTCCCCTGGAGGTCCTAATTCCAATTCAATGATGAAATCACATATCTATGGCAACAGGTACCCAGTTCTGGAGTAAGGAATTTGTCATTATCAAAACAACATGAAGACATATTTTTGGAAAATCAATGAAGTCTCATTATTATCAGAGCTTCATTTTAAAACTTTGATTTCTCTTTAACAGGACACACACAAAAAGGGGTTGCCTAAAACTATTTATTATTCCCTGAGGTTAAAATTGTGAAGCATTCCTTTTGATCATGGGAATAAGAGGACACCCTAAAGAGCTTTTGCTAAAATACTGCCTGCTGAGGGCAGGGACGTGATTAGGAGCAAAGATTAAAGAACAGAAAAGGAAAATTTATCTGAAAACTACCCAGCCCCAAACAGCTGAGCTGAGGAAGAGTCTGGAGATGGTCCCCTGATGTCAGCGGGAGCCCCGGAACCAGAGGGCCTTTGTTTCCTGGAGGATGTATTATATTAGGCAGGTGAGGGTTCCTGACACTCTCAGGGATACAAACATGGGTATGGGGCTCTGAGTAGGCTGATTCAAAGCCTGCCTCTGTTTCATATTGGCTGGGAGAGCCTGAGAAAGCATTCTGAGGCAGCCCCTGCATCAATTCAGCCTTTCTTTGCAAAACTGATTTTTAAGTTTCTTTTTTTTTCTTATAAGATTTTGTTTGATGTGGACCACTTTTTAGAGTCTTGATTGAATTTGTTAACAATATTGTTTCTGTTTTATGTTTTGGTTTTTTGGCTATGGGGCATGTGGGCTCTTAGTTCCCCCAATCATGGATTGAACACATGCCTCCTGCATTGGAAGGCAAAGTCTTAACCACTGGACCACAAGGGAAGTCCCTGATTTTTCCATTTCTTAACTATAACTTTAAGGCATTTGGGGAGTTATTTTGAATTTATTTGCCTCCCATTTTAAAAAATACTCACAAATTGCATTTGACCAAAAATGGGTATTTGTATTATTATATGGCAGAAACCAACATAACATTGTACATTTTTAAAATATATATTTAAATTTAAAAAAAACACAGAAAAAAGTGGGTATTAACTTCTTCCCAAAAAACCTGAGTCTAAATAATATATATTAAAAAAAAAAAAACAGAATGAAATGATTCAACTGACATCTACTTGAGTTTCAGCAACAACAAACAGCTCAATGGGTAAAGAACCTGCCTGCAATGCAGGAGATACAGGTTGGATCCCTGGGTCAGGAAGATCCCCTGGAGGAGGGCACAGCAACCCACTCCAGTATTCTTGCCTGGAGAGTCCCATGGACAGAGGAGCCTGGCGGGCTACAGTCCATAGGTCGCAGAGTCAGACCCGGCTAAAGCGGCAGAGCACACCCACACACAACACACAGCCTTTTTCTTTCTTGTTGTCTGTGGTCCCACAGCTCCTACAAAACAGGTGGAGATAAGGTTTTTATGGCTGGGAGGGACCTTGGCACCCGTTTCATCGAAGGATCTTGTTAAACCCACCCAAGGCTGATTTCATCATCCTCACTCTGGTTACTCATCACTCACATTGTTCATCATAATAGAGAGCCCCAGCTGACCTCTTTGAAGCCACCACGGCTTTCTGGCTTTCACGGGGACCTCTGTTTACTTTCCCTCAATAAAGGGAGGAGGAGGGTGTGAGGCAAGGGCATGGCAGAGCAGTTTCATCTGACTTGAGTCTGGGAGGGTCCCACGCCACTAGTGGGGTCCGGGTGAGCACCCAGCACCAACTGGCCCACTGGCCCACACACGAGTCTTCGAGGCAGACAGCCCTGTGAGGGCGAGAGACGAAGGAAACAACAGTATTCCGTGTGATCAGATGGGATCCCATTTCTAAGAAAGGGGGGGGATGGTGGAGCTAATTCATTTTAGATGTTATGATGACCTAGGACAGTTTCTCCAAGTACTCCTAGAGATATTTTGTAACTTCCTTGAAATATTTGTTATTTTTCTCCGGCCCTATCTGTTTCTCAAGTTACTCTGCATGAAAATTTTTGAGAACAATTAGGGGCTTGTGTGCTTATTTTGCAGCAGGGGGAAGAGACTCTGGCTGATGTGCATATAATTTTGCAACCGGGGCTGAGGGACTTTGAGAGAGAAAGCCAGGTGGGAGGGGACAGAGGGCAGTCAAGGTAAGCTGGCTGGTCACTGCAACCCAGGAGGAGGGGAGGGGCCAGGAAAAGAATGAGGTCCTGGGGCTCCGGAGAGATGCCTGTACTCTTATCCAACACGAGCAGTACGTGGATTGGAAGGAAGGCTGTGTCAATGCAGAGAGACTCAAAACAACAAAGGCAGTGAAGGGGAGGGTTGGGGTTCCCTGGTGGCTCAGTGTTAAAGAGTCCACCAGCCGATGCAGGAGACATGGGTTCAATCCACAATCCAGGAAGATCCCACAAGCCACAGAGCAACTAACCCTGTGCACCACAGCTGCTGAGCCTGTGCTGTGGAGCCTGGGAGCTGTAACTGCTGAAGCCCAAGCACCTGGAGTCCGTGCTCTGCAACAAGAGAGGCCACTGCAATGAGAAGCCCCCATTCTCAGCAACTAGAGAAAAGCCCTTGAAGCAAAGAAGGCTCAGCACAGCCAAAAATAAATAAATAAACTTATATGTGTGTGTGTGTGTGTGTATATATCTATATATATAGATATATATACACACATATATAAAACAACAGTGGGCTCAGGGTTCAGTCAAAATTGGGGCCAGAGATGCTCCTCCAATGGAATGACCCTGGAATCCCTCTCAAAAAGATTCCCAATTCCTCTCCTGGCACCTCATCAGAGGAAATAAATCATCTGAACAAGGAGGCCAGGGCTCAGCTATTTCCACACTTAAATCATTACTCTTTCCTGGCTGCAAGAGCAATATCCAGCCCATGCCCTGTTTTGCCTTGGTCTGAAGAATTGGTGAGTCCTCCAGGCAGGAAGGGATACCTTAACTATCCCACCCCCACCCATCTCACTCCCCCAACTCCTGCCACCAATTGAGTTGGAAGGGCCATTTAAGTATCTGGTGGGGGTGGGGGGGTGTTCTGTTTTCATTTCACTTGGAGGACAACTTCTTTACAATGCTGTGTTAGTTTCAGCTCTATGTATACATATGTCCCCTCCCTCTTGAACCTCCCTCCCACCCCCTAGGTCATCAGAGCTCTGAGTTGAGCTCCCAGTGTTATATAGCAACTTCCCACTAGCTATCTCTTTTACATATGGTAATGCATTCATTTTAATGCCTCTCTCTCCATTCATCCCACCCTCTTCTTCCCCACTGTGTCCACAAGTGTGTTCTCTGCCTCTGTGTTTCCATTCCTTCCCTGCAAATAGGTTCATCAGTACCGTTTTTCTGCATTCCATACGTATGTGTTAATATACAATTCTTGTTTTTCTGTTTCTGACTTCACTCTGTATAACAGGCTCTAGGTTCATCCCTCTCACTAGAATTGACTCAGGTGTGTTACTTTTTATGGCTGAGTAGTATTCAGAAAACGAAGATCATGGCATCTGGTCCCATCACTTCATAGGAAATAGATGGGGAAACAGTGGAAACAGTGCCAGACTATTTTGGGGGGCTCCAAAATCACTGCAGATGGTGACTGCAGCCATGAAATTAAAAAACACTTACTCCTTGGAAGGAAAGTTATGATCAACTTAGACAGCATATTCAAAAGCAGAGACATTACTTTGCCACCAAAGTCCATCTAGTCAAGGCTATGGTTTTTCCAGTGGTCATGTATGGACTGTGAAGAAAGCTGAGCGCTGAAGAATTGATGCTTTTGAACTGTGGTGTTGGAGAAGACTCTTGAGAGTCCCTTGGACTGC
>SJYF01000412.1:1808778-1822396 GCA_006410515.1 Procapra przewalskii
AGCAGTCCATCCTAAAGGAGATCAGTCCTGGATGTTCATTGGAAGGACTGATGCTGAGGCTGAAACTCCAATACTTTGGCCACCTCATGGGAAGAGTTGACTGATTGGAAAAGACCCTGATGCTGGGAGGGATTAGGGGCAGGAGGAGAAGGAGACGACAGAGGATGAAATGGCTGGATGACATCACTGACTCAATGGACATGAGTTTGGGTAAACTCCGGGAGTTGGTGATGGACAGGGAGGCCTGACATGCTGCGATTTGTGGGGTCACAAAGAGTCGGAGACGACTGAGCAACTGAACTGAACTGAATATTCCATTATGTACATGTTCCACAGCTTCTTTATCCATCCCTCTGTCGATGGACATCTAGGGTGCTTGGGGATCTAGTTTTGAAGACAGGAAGCCTAAGGCCACAGCCCATATCACCTGTACTGGAATTGAACTGGAACCATCTCTGAGGGCTCCAGGCTCAGAAGCACCCCTGCGCTGACCTCTGCACAGGAAGCAGTAGAGGCTGGACCACTGAAGGAAGTTCAGTGAGTCTGAGCAAAGATGACGGTCCTCAGACCCAATGAAACTTTGCCCCCTGGTAAGGGCTGGAACCAACAGTTGTCATGTATAGAGCTTCACTGGCAGATGGCCAATGATCAGATAGCTAATAAGACACATTTTTATCACACTCATCAATGAACGAAAATACAGATTTGTCCTAAGTCAGCTCCCAGAGGGCAGGGCCTATGAGATCTGTGATTCATCTCTGGATCCCCCAGGTCCTGGCATGTAGCAGATACTCAATCAACATCTGTTGGCTATGTGTAGATAAGAGAGTCTAGTAGACAAACACAAATACACTGGGCCCTCCAAGCCATTGTTTAGGCTTTTGCAATAACCATGTATTCAGGGACTTCCCTGGTGATCAGGTGCTTAAGACTTCACCTTCCAATGCAGGGATGTGGGTTCGATCCCTGCTAAGGGAACTAACAGTTCACATGCCAAGGGGCAAGTAATCCTGAGTGCCACAACTAAGACCCAACACAGCCAAATTAAAAACAAATAAAATTAAATTAAAAATGTGTATTCTAATTTCTGTATTTGATAATTTGACATCTTGGGGCCTTGGGATAAGAAACAACTTCCTCTCCGCACACAGTTTATCTTTGTATCCAGGTATTGTGCTGTTTCTTTTATTTTTCACTATATTTTTAATTGTTGTTGTTCAGTCACTCAGTTATGTCCAACTCTTCTGTGACCCCATGGACTGTAGCCTGCCAGGCTCCTCTGTCCATAGAATTCTTCAGGTAAGAATATTGGAATGGGTTGCCGTTCCCTTCTCCAGGGGATCTTCCCAAACCAGGGATTGAACCTAGGTCTCCAGCATTGCAGGCAGATTCTTTACCATCTGAAACACCAAGGAAGCCCCGTAGGGTCTAAACTATCCAGAAATAACTTTGGGCTTTGAAAACTTAACCAGAATAACCATTTTTATATTCCTGATCACAAAACAAAATGCCTTTAGCAGGAAGGCCATTCACAGAGGGCAGGGAAAGGACATACCCCATAAGCTGAGGCTCCTGGAAGGCTGGTTTTTCTTCCACCCCCTGGCAAGGCAGTGTCCTTTTCACCTTCAGTCTGTCAGCATCCTTCAGAGACCCCCATCTCCAGCCCCATAAACCTACACACGAAAGGCAGCTCCCTTTGGATGTCCTGGAAATGCTTAGAATACTTACGATGTCATATTTACATTTTAATAGCCGCCCTTAGGGTTGGGACATCATCTTTCATCCAGGTTTAGACATCAGGAAGGATTTTCATCCTTCCAGCTCCAGAAGGAAGGAGTGAATTCGTACATCGTACATTTGGCAGAGTACACTGAGGTCAGAAAAGGGCCAGAGAACTAAGATGCCAAGATGGAACTTGCCTGGCAAAGGGACAAGATCAAGCTCACTGTTATTTGTAGACAAACTATAAGATCATTTTCAGAGACACTGTTAACAGTGAATAGTGCTCCAGGGAACTCTGCTCAGTGTGATGTGGCAGCCTGGATGGGAGGGGAGTTTAGGGGAGAATGGATGTGTTCTTCCTTGTCCACTTGAGACTGTCACAACATTGTTAAAAACTGACTATTTCCTGCTCAATCATTCAGTTCTCTCCGACTCTGCAATCCCATGGTCTGTAGCCCACCAGGCTCCTCTGTCCATGGGATTCTCCAGGCAAGAATACTGGAGTGGGTTGCCATGCCCTCCTCCAAGGGATCTTCCAGACCCAGGGATCGAACCTGAGTCTTCTGCATTGTCAGGCAGATGCTTCATCACTGAGCCACCCACTATACCCCAATGCAAAATAGAAAGTTTGAAAAATAAAAAAAGTGAATAGTGCTAAATGAATCAACATACAGGGAGAGCAGGGCAAGTGGAAACCAAAGGGTTCCTGCAAGCTGCAGACAGGAGGCTTGCCCGGTCTCCCCTTACGCTCAGTGTCCTCTTCAGCCTGCACCTCATGACCCGACTGCTGCCCTCTGTCCCCTGACCCTGGCACTGTCCATCTTCCAACTCCCTCCTCCACTGGTTGGATTCCCTGTGCTCCCCAAGGTGACCATGGATGAGAGAAACTAACCTACAGTGAGTCCCAGGAGAGGAGACCAGAGCTGATGTAGGAAATAGATGGGCTCCAAGTTAGACATTTACAACTGGCCTCCTGTTTGCATTTCATGGGGAAGGAAGAAGTGATCTTCAGGCTGGATACTTACAACTGTCAGCATTTCTTGAGATAGGTGGGCTCCAGTTAAGGCATTTACAATCAGCCTCCTGTTTGTCCTCCAAAATGGAAGTGACAACAGAAACAGGGTAAATAGCCAGGCTTTGTCTCTTGTAAACACCTTATGGTGATAGGGAAAAAGTCAAGGTAATAGTCACGGCAGGGACAAAGAGGAGCAAAACCCTGACTGAGTAAAGTGTCAAAGGATTTTTTGCTCCCTCCTCTTTTGGGAGAAGGGAGACTTTATACTTGTGCAGAAAAGCTCCTTGTGGGTCCAAAGTCAAGGGATAACACCAGGCCATAATGAGTCTTACTCCTGTTGCCTGAGGGGGTGTGTGTGCACCCAGGGAGTGTCCCAGGGTAGGTCAGGTGTGGAAAAAGAAGCCAGATAAGTGGCCTGAAGGAAGACAAAGACTCGGAAGAACTGCCCTGTATAATGACTTAAGTGCCTCTTTACTGGGCTCCTTCTCACCAGGGGGACCCCCACACCCCTTCCCTCTCCACGTGCAGCTCTTTCTTGCGTCTGCTTCTTAACGAAACAAGCCACTTCCCCATGTTCTCTCCCATCTGCTGGTGCGCTGTGTCTCCAATAATAAACTTCATACCTGCATTTACAGTTTCTAGAGCTTCTCAGGGGGCGCCAGTGGTAAAGAACCTGCCCGCCAATGCAGGCGATGTAAGAGAGGTGGGTTTGATCCCTGGGTCGGGAAGATCCCCTGGAGGAGGACATGGCAACCCACTCCAGTATTCTTGCCTGGAGAATCCCATGGACAGAGGAGCCTGGTGGGCCACAAAGAGTCAGACATGACTGAGGCAACTTAGCAGGCAGGCAGGTTAGAGTTTCTGCCTCCATGACAAATGCATTTTTCACTGGTGGCAAAGATCCAGGGAAAAACAGCTTCTAGCCTCTAGTCCTTACTAATCTGACGGCTAGAATTCCTGGTTTCCATCCAGGCTATCCAGGTTAAATTCCCAGGCAGAGAAATTAAGATCTTGCTTCACGCCACCACTCATGTTGCGTCCTCGAGATTAGAGCCAGCCCCATCCCTGCAGCTGCTTCTCTCTCTATTTTTAACTGGAATACAATTGCTTTACAATGTTGGGTTTGCTTCTGCTGTACAACGAAGTGAATCAGTTATATGTATATATACATGTATCTCCTCCCTTTTGAGTCTCCCTCCCACCCCACCCCCCATCCCACTGCTCTAGGACATCATAGAGCATTGAGCTGAGCTCCCTCTGCTATACAGCAGGTTCCCACTAGCCATCTATTTTGCACATGTTAGCATATGTGTTAGGGGCTTCTCTGGTGGCTCAGACAGTAAAAAATTTGCCTGCAGTATGGGAGGGAGACCTAGGTTTGATTCCTAGAAGGGAGAAGGGAATGGCAACCCACTCCAGCACTCTTGCCTGGAGAATTCCAAGGGTATATATTAACGTCAATGCTTTCTCAATTTCTCCCACCCTCTCCTTCCCCTGTTGGGTCCACAAACCCATTCTCTATGTCTGTGTCTCTATTCTTGCCCTGCAAATAAATTTAACTTTACCATTTTTCTGGATTTCACATATATGGGTTAATATACGGTATTTGTCTTTCTGACTTATTTCACTCTGTGTGACAGACTCTTTTAACAAGATTTCCTACAGACAGGGCTTCTTCTGCCTGCTGTGAACATCTTGGTTATCCTGACTTGAACTCAGCCTCAAGCCAGATAACTGGAAGTGGGAAGGCATCCGGGTGGGCTTCAGGATGCCATGCAGAAGGCTGGGACCATCACAGGCCCCCACCAGCTCTGTGGCTGGATCTTAGGTTAGCCAGCATATGTGTCTGCAGGGCAGGGACCCGCCAACCCTACCTCTTTGGGCCCCCTCTTCGTGGCTGTATTTATGTCTTCCCAATCCTCCTGCTGAACTCTGCATGGGCAGGTTGGACTCCAGAAGCCCCAGGAGATGGTGGAGTGAAGGGGGAGGGAAGGGCATTTTTCTGACTTAATGTCCATAGAGGTTACTGTCCCAGGCTTCCCGCCAAAGCCACTTAAGGCTCCGTCCTTATGCTCTTGTCCAAACCTATTTGAGTTTATATCTCTTTCCTGCCAGCGGCACCTTTTAGAATAATTCATTCCATCTGTCTCCTGCATCACAGCCATTTATTCCCACGGCCCTGCCCTAGCTATGTCATAACCCAGGACAGCTCCACCTCTGAAACTCCCAAGAATCCGCTGAGAGTCCTTCCCCACGAGCAGCCTGGTTCTTGAATGCACAGGGTCTCTGAGTCCTGGAACTGCAGTGAACCGGGTGAGCTGTGCTGAGGGGCAGGATTTTAAGGATCAGAGAGCTGTGGACTGGAATCCAGGCTCTGCCTCTGACTAGCTGGGTAACTTTGGGCAATTAACTTCATCTAAGACTTCATCTTTTCATTGACAAACTGGGACTAATAATACAACCTGAGGTTTAATGCAGACAGTGTATTGAAGCCCCAGGTGCAGTGCCTGCCTGTGCCACGAGCTCCATCCAGGGGGGCCACTGCACTGAGATAGTCTGTATATATCACGCTGTATTATCACTTCTATTGGACCCCTGCCATCCTCACGTCACCTGCCCTGGCCTCCCCCGATCTCCCTGCCTCCATGAAAGCCAAAATGATCTCCAGGGCTCCCGGTGCTCCAGGACAAGACCCCTCCCTCCCTGGCCCACACACCGGGGAGGGGGTGCTGGAGTTCTAGGACTCTGTGCACTCCTGCCAAGACCCCCATCACCAACATTCAGCTTTGCCAGCAGCTCTGCCCCAAGACCAGCATCCCAGCCTCGGTCCTGGCTTCTACCAGCTGCATGAAGCCCCAGGGCTCCCCATCACCCACTGTAATCCCCAGGCAGCCCTGTTTATCCTCCTTAACATCTCCCTCCCAGTCTGATGAAAACTTCCCACTGTGGTCCCGGACCGTCCAGCCAGTCATCTGAAAAATTCCTGATTCCCCCAACCTCTGCTTGGAAGATTTCTTTCTTTTTTTTTTTTCTTCTTGTTCTAACCTGCTTTCCTTAAGTGTAGATTTCTTTTTCCTCTGCTCATGCCACCAACCTAAAGGTGCAGGGGGTATTTTTCTTTGCTCCTCATTGTTACTTCCAGAATCTTCTCTCTCTTCTTCCTAAAACCCCAGCTCCCACATCACACAACTGTACACTTTTTCCTCGTTGCTAAAGGACACTGCTCCCCTACTCTCTGCAATCACTGTTACTGTCTCTCAGTCTCCACTTCTGATTCTTTCTCTTCTGATGTCACATCTTTTCTGACCCACTTGAAATGTGGCCAAAGATAAGACAGGCTCAGAAGGCAAAAATGCACACTGGATTTTGAAGGCTCAGCCTGAGTAAGAATATATAAATATCTCCATCACTTTTATAGTGATTACAAATCCAATTAATAATATTTTGAATGTGTGCTGTGTGCTAAGTTGCTTCAGCCATGTCTGACTCTTTGCAGTCCTATGGACTTAGCCCTCCAGGCTCCTCTGTCCATGGGATTCTCCGGGCAAGAATACTGGAGTGGTTGCCATGTCCTCCTCCAGGGGATCTTCCCGACCCAGGGATGGAACCCATGTCTCTTACATGTCCTGCATTGGCAGGTGGGTTCTTTACCACTAACACCACCTGAGAAGCCCAACCAACTATTTTGAATATATTAGATTAAATATGTTCCTTATTTAAATTTTTTTCAGGCACGTCTCTTTATCTTTTTGTGTGGCTACTGGAAAGTTTAGAATTGCTCAGTGGCTCACACTACGCTCTGACTGGCTCTGCCAATAAGCGAGGCGCTTTCTTAATCCTGACTTCACACGCCCCAGGTGAGAGGTGGCCCTCCCGCCTTCCTGGTGCCCTCCATCCCCTCGGGCGTCCTTGATCTCACCAGGACCTACTAACTGTGAACCCCGCTGCCTTTCCAAAATGCTCCTGTGTCACAGGAGAACGTCCTCTCTTCCCCAGGTAGGCTGTGAAATTCTCCCCTCTAACTGCACTTCCATTAGAGAATGAATCACATTGTAAGGCAGGGCCTGTCAGCAGTCAATGTGTCTCCCATCTTGGCAGGCGAATTCTTCTGGGGACTTTGAGCCCTTTGAAGGCAGGACCCAAGATCTTTCACTTCTGTTTGCATCAGCAGCACTATAAAACCCTGTCCTCTTGGGATGATTTAAGTCCCAGTTCCTTATGTCTTAAACTCAACTCTCTCAGCCCTCCTTTATCCTGGTGCTTCTGCGCTTAGTGAACAAGGATGTGGTTGGCCATTCAGCAAGTAAAGATACCTTCTATGGGCAAGACACAGCGCTGGGTATTGGGACATTTGGATGAGTCCAAGGCATGCAGTGCCAGCCAGAGGGAACTTAGGACACACAGTTCAGCATGGCTGTGGATGGACAGGCTGACAGGGGCCAGGGAAGCCAGGTCGATGGCCCGGGAAAGACTTGGAGAAAAGCCAGGAGGCATCCATCACACTGCTTGTTATCTGACACCAGGAGTCAACCCCAGATAAACCTAGAACGAGGAAGGGAGGAAGCTCTCTGTCCTGAAGACTGAGAACTGGAGCACCTTGGGTGGGCCCCAGGGTGGGCTCAGACAGACAGAAAGGCTGCAACAACACATGACCTAGGATCTAATGGTTAGGAGCACTCAGCATACACCAGGCACCGCAAGGACTAACTGTGGAGTAACTCATGTCTCTTGGCAAGAACCCTGAGTCTTGAGCCGTTATTATTCCATTTTACAGAGGAGAGGGGGCTAAGAACTCAAACAGGGTTGCATGCTGCATTCTCAGGCGTGTCCAACTCTTTGCGACCCCATGGACTGTAGCCCACCAGGCTCCTCTGTCTATGGGATTCTCCAGGCAAGAATACTGCAGTGAGTTGCCATGCCCTCCTCCAGGGGATCTTCCTGTCCTAGGGATTGAACCCACGTCTCCTGCATCTCCCGCCTTGGGAGGCAAATGCTTTACTCCTGAGATATATGGGGAGCCCCCGATCAGGATTACACAGGCTGCAAGTGTCAGAGCTGCTTGACATGGAGCCCAGTCCATGGGACTCCAGGGCCAGTGCTTCTTGCCGCCCTGCAGGGCCACCATCCCTGTAATGGGTGAGGCAGACTACTATGGATGTTAGAGATGTTCCATGTGCCCCCAGGTGCCCAGGGCGAGCAAGGTCGTGGGTCTGATGCAAAGCCAGCTTCCAGCCAGTGACCATGAAACACACCCCTAACTCTTCCAGTAGGCAACCTCAGGGACTGAGTGACTTTGACAGAGGTGAGGAGTGGACAGACACAGACTTGCCACAGAACCAGGTGCCCTGGGGACCCAGAACATTCCTTACAGATTCTACTATTTGGAGAATAGGACTAAAATAAATTGCTCGGTTTCCTTGAGTATCTAGGCTTCAGGGGGAAGCCCACTAACCCAAACGCCGCTTTCTTTAAGAAAAGGGAGGAACCAACCTTAAAACAGTGTGTGGGCCGGGGGTCTCTGAGAAGTGGCATGGGTGCTTCCTGGGAGACCCTGGGTGACAGCTGCTGCTCCTGCCCTCTCTGTCTCCCCTGTCCTTCTCCATTTCCCCAAGGTGTTCAGGGGACTCCCCAAAGGGCAGGGAGGTGAAGTATCTGTGTACTGAGGGTGTACGAGGTCAGAAGTGCTTCACTCAGGTTATATCACCTGATTCCTCCAAGGTCCCAAGAGCTGAGTAACATCATTCCCATTTTGCAGATGGGAACACTGAGGATGAGGGCATCAGGACCCCAGTGAGGCAGACAGCCCGCTCAAATCAGAGAATGTCACAGGATTTTAAAAAGGGAATATGTGCAAAGGTGTAGCCAAAGGTGTGAGACGCCCACAAGGGCCAGAGTGGGGTCCTCAGGCTTATGTCTTGGGCTCTCAGAGCCCACCAGGGCAGCACTTACTGGAGCCTGGAAGCAGAAAGCCACGTGGAGAGTGTGGTTACAAGGCGCTGTGAACTCAGGCAGGAGAACACAGTAGCCCAAGGTGTCCCCATAGGGCAGGATCTGGAAATAAACACGCCCATCTCCCATCTTCCGGGCTGCGGTGGCTCCCCACAAGGCAGATAGCTGAGTGGCAGGGGGTGGACGTAGAGGGGCAACGGAAGACACCCTGCACAGATCCTAGGCTGGGCGAAGTTCACTCTCCAGGCTCCTGGCACCTTCCATGGCTGTCCCTCCCTCTTGAGGAAAGAATGGGGCCAGAGACACCGAGGATCGCAGCTGCCCACCAGCCCCAGTGAGCACAGCCGGAGTCAGCGCGCACAGAGCTGAGCGCACCGCGGCACCGCACGGGTTAACATCTCTGCTCTCCGGCCTGGGTGCCTGATTCTGCAACCTGTGGAGGGGGCGGGACCAAGATAGCTGGGGGCCTCCCTGGAAATCCACTCCCACCCTTGGGCAGCTGCCCACCAGCCCTCAGCTACGCTGGATGAACTGAGGGGTTTGATGGCTGACAAAGTAGACGTGGGGGTTCCCCGAGGAGAATAATTTAATTTAATGGGGCAGGGACGCAGGAACAGGGAGTTCGGACCCTAACACTCAGCAAGCGGCCTGGCTGCAGGCGTCGCATGTGTAACTCATTACCTCCGCGGGCCGCCCATTTGCAGCCGGTGGGTGATGCTCAGAGCGTGGTGGAGGGCCCAAGGCCGCGGGGTGAGCATGACTGCAATATTTTTCTGACACTAACACCTCTCGCTGGTCCTTGGAGAGGGCCGTGGAAGAGCCAGGCCCTGCCAAACATCACCCACGCCCAGCCCTCCGCCTACTGGCGCCAGACAGGAGAGGCTTCAGCTGTTCAGGCGGGAAGAGAAACGCTGGATCACGGAGGTAAGCGAGTAGGGGGCAGGCACAGAAGGAGCTGGGGGAGGAGGGGTCGAGGCCCAGACAGCCTCTCTTTGGATTTCTCCTCCGTGGGGAGGCGCCAATGGGCACCAGGGTCAGAGAGGGTTTGGCTGGAAGACCTTGGAGGTCACGTTCTGCCATGAGGCTGCCTATGAATTCCAACCACACAGGTGAAACCCATGGGGTTCCCCACTGGAGACACAGAGGTGAGGAGGCCCCTGCCCTGGGCACCTTCCTGTCCACAGTGGGGCTCAGACACAGGGAGGAGGGAGGTGGGGTCCTAAGGGGGAGCCCAGCCAAGGGGTGCAGAGGATGGAGAGGTCCCAAAGGTGTCACCATGGAGCTGAGGGTGCAAGGGAGAGAGCCTGGAAGGATGTGGGAGGCACCTCGCCAGAGAGGGTCACGGTGGGGTCATGTGGGGTCATGGTCATCCCCTCAGCTTCCTGCCTGGTCCCTGAACAGACGGGAAGGGATGGAGGCAGGGTAGGAGGAAGAGACAGATGGAGAGGAAAGTAAAGGAGGGGAGTGGGGAGGGGTTGCCAGTGCCTGAAAATAAGACATGTACAGCCTAACACTTTAAAGTCCCTCCTGTGTTAAAGCCTGAGTCCTACACAGAAGACGTGGGTTCAATACCTGGGATGGGAAGATCTCCTGGAGGAGGACATGGCAACCCACTCCAGTATTCTTGCCTGGAGCATCCCCCTAGACAGGGGAGCCTGGCGGGCTACAGTCCATGGGGTCGCAAAGAGACACACACGCATACCTCCGTATCTAGGCTGCAGTTTTTCAGCTTGTTTCCGCTGATCCTAAGATCCCTAGGGCCCAAGGGAGGCACCGCCTCTCTTCCCACTTCCCTGCTTTCATGGGGGAAAATACTGGGAGGGACTTGGAGCCCCAGCAACTCTGCTTTTCATTTACTCAAAGCCTGGGGCGCGGGCTGGTCCCCACCTCTGTCCACCTCTGCTCTCTCGTCCACCTCTCTCTGCCCCGGCCAGCTCCACCCCTTCCTCCCTCTCCAGAGATGAAGGTCAAAGAAGCCAAGTGCTGGGGAAACAGACCAAATCTGGCTTGAATTTCCCCAAGTCAGAGCTCACCATTTCCCTCTTAGAAATGACAGGGAAGGGGGAAATCCAAGAAACCCAGGAGCTTTTAGGTGGCTGTTTCATCTCAATATTCTGGTCTTTCCAGCGTCCTCACACCCCCATCCTTTGTCTGGCATCCAGGAATGAGTGTGGAGGAGACCCAGACAACGTGCAAATCAGGTTTAGAATTGATTTGTTCTGCCTCCTTTAGATTTCAAGGATCCCTGTCTTTGTTCATCCATGTGCTCAGTCACTCAGTCGTGTCCAACTCTTTGCAACCCCATGGACTGTAGCCCGCCAGGCTCCTCTGTCCATAGAATTTTCCAGGCAACTGGAGCCGGTTGCCATTTCCTTCTCCAAGGGATCTTCCCAATCCAGCAGTTGAACCCGGGTCTCCCACACTGCAGACAGATTCTTTACCATCTGAGGTATCAAGGAAGCCCCAAATGGCCTTTTAAATCCCAGGTTCAGTAAGGGGGGGGCGGGTATGATGAGGTCAAGAGAAGGAGAAATGATGACCCAACAACAGCCCCCCAGGCCTCTTCCCGCCCCAGGGTCTCCTTGCCATGACTTTCCCCACTGTACCCAATACTGGTCCTCAGGTCCTACAATTACCCCTCTGAGCTATACCCCAGTTCTTTCTTGCCAAACCAGGCCTGTTTATTGATGGGCTGGTGGGGAGAGAGGGTAGTTGAAGGCTGTAAAAGCCACCTTGACCTTTGTGGGTGTGATGATAGGGAACAACTGAACATTGACTAGTGAATCAACACCCTGGGGTCCTTCATCTCAAAACACTGGCCCATCTCAGTGCAGCTCAGCTGGTAATAGTGTTCCCATCTACCTCTTCTCTTACAAAATGGTATTCGGTCTTTAAGGCCTTTACCAGAAAGCGTTCGTCCTTCTTGACTTTAATAATCACATATTTTTACCTCCTTTACATGTTGGGTAACTGTCTCCATGCCAGTCCCTTCCACTGGGATCAGAAGCCCTTGGAAGGCAAGAATGGTTTAATTTCTCTCTGGAGCATCTCTGGCATCTAACCCATAGCTTGACACATTGTGGGTCCTCAAAATGTGTCTGTTAACTGGAATCCAGAGAAACAGTTCTGCTGGTGGGCAGGTGTATGCGTGCTAAGTCGCTTCAGTTGTGCCCAACTCTTTGAGACCCCATGGACTGTAGCCTGCCAGGCTCCTCTGTCCCTGGGATTCTCCAGGTAAGAATACAGGGGTGGGTTGCCATGCCCTCCTCCAGGGGATCTTCCCGACCAAAGGATCAAACCGGAGTGTCTTATGTCTCCTGCATTGGCAGACGGATTCTTTACCACTAGCACCACCTGAAAAGGAGCCCTCTCTCCTCTCCCTGCTGAGACAATCCCCAGTCCCTGCCTGAGCCACCCATCTTCCCTCCCTGCTCTCAGCACCTGGTGGGAGCAAAGATGGGACTGAATGAGGAGTCATTTCTAATTTTGAGGAATTTCAAGATGAAGGCAGCTGGCAGAGTGGAGCACAATGAAACATAGTGCTTGAGAGAAAGTTTGAATAAAGGCATCTGGAATGGTTGATTTTATGTCAACTTGGTTGGCCGTGGGGTACCCAGATTAAACATTCTGGGTGTCTCTGAGGGTGTTTCTGGATGAGATTAGCTTTTGAATTGGTGGAATCAGAGCAGACTGATCTCCCCAGTGTGGGCGGGAGGGTCTGAATACAACAAAAGATGGCGGGATTGGCTTTTACTCCCCACCTGCTTGCTGGAGCTGGGACGTAGCATCTCATCCTCTCTGGCCCTCAGACTGTGACTGACACCATTGGTTGCTCTGATTTTCAGGCCTTCTGACTCAGACTAAACTACACCACTGGCTTTCCTGGGTCTCCAGCCTACAAAGGGAAGATCATGGGACTTCCCAGTCTCCCTAGCCAGTTGAGTCAACTCCTCTTAATCGGTTTCTTCGTAAGTGTAGACATCATGCTGGTTCTGTTTCCCTGGAGAAGCCTTACTGAGATAGCCAGTCTCCATCTCATTGATCACAAAGCTTCACAAAACTCTCACGTGAGTTTCCTTCAATTCATCTTTGAAGTGAGGATGAAGCTCTCCTCTCCTGTACTAACTGCAAAGAGCAGTGTGTTCATTCAGGCAACAATCATTTATTAAGCACCTATTCAGTGTGGAGCTCTGTGCTGGATGCAGAGGAGTCAGCTGTTGGCGAGATGCCCTGAGTGCCTCAGGAGGAAACTACACCCATTTGCTCCAGGGTTTTAGCCCCCAGAGATGCAGTGCACTGAGAGGGGGTCCCTTTCTGCGCCGTGGCCTTGTACCTTCGTCTCAGGGGAGGGAGTGCACTCTGGAGAGGTGCATCCCTCCTTGCAAAAGCCCTGGAAGGCAGATTGAGGATCTGTCACCTGAAGGGGCTGGGCTTCTTGGTTCAGTTGCCTTTTGCGTGACCGCAGCCTCACTGAAGAGGAGAGGATGGCAGAGAGGCAAAAGGACTGGGCTGGGGGTGAGGAGACTCAGTGCTGGGGCTGCTCTGTGACTGATGGCTGCGTGATGGCTGTCATTTAGTTGCTCAGTCGCGTCAGACTCCTTGTGACCCTGTGGACTGTAGCCCACCGGGCTCCTCTGACCATGAGGACTCTCCAGGCAAGAATACTGGATTTGCCAGGCCCTTCTCCAGGGGATCTTCCTGGCCTGGGGATCAAACTCGGGTCTCCTACATTGGTAGGAGGGTTCTTTAACACTGGGCCACCAGGGAAGCCCGAGCTGTGTGATGCCTAATGCTTTTCTCAGAGTCCACTAGCTCATCTGTGAAATGGGTCTCATTTTGTGGTCACATAGGTGTGTTGAGATGCATGAATGAGAAAGACCTTTCCAAGCACAAAGTTCAACCTATGCAGTATCAGGCAGTGGTGTGGGGTGG
>SJYF01000412.1:1842612-1868390 GCA_006410515.1 Procapra przewalskii
ATCTTCAGCCTTCTCCTTTGAAAGTCTAAGACTGGCAGTCAATTTTCTGGGAACTGAAGGGAAAAGAGAGCTGGCAACTGGGCACCAGCATCCTGCTGTGCGCTTGATGTGTTTTTAGTATGATATCAGTATGATATATCCAGGCTTGACATTTCTCAGTCTAGAAACTTCCCAGTGACCAGCCTACAGTTCTCTGTTGGGAAGAGGAGGAAACAGTTACTCTGGAGTGTGGCATCAGTGAAGCTCTTTGGGCACTGAAATGCATGTTGTTGTTGTCGCTCAGTCATGTCCCACTCTTTGTGACCCGTAGACTACAGCACGCCAGGCTTCCCTGTCCTTCACTATCTCCCAGAGTTTGCTCAAACTTATGTCCATTGAGTCAGTGATGCCATCCAACCATCTTATCCTCTATTGTCCCCTTCTCCTCCTGCCCTCAATCTTTCCCATCATCAGGGTCTTTTCCAGTGACCACAATGTGATGCGATTAGGAAGGGGGGCCTTTGAAAGGGGACTTAGTGGTAAGAGTGGAGCCCATGTTCTTTTTATTAATTACTGAAGTAGAGTTGATTTACACAGTTGTATTCATGCTGCTGCTGCTAAGTTGCTTCAGTCGTGTCCGACTGTGCGACCCCATAGATGGCAGCCCACTAGGCTCCCCCATCCCTGGGGTTCTCCAGGCAAGAACACTGGAGTGGGTTGCCATTTCGTTCTCCAATGCATGAAAGTGAAAAGTGAAAATGAAGTCGCTCAGTCATGTCCGACCCTCAGGGACCCCATGGACTGCAGCCTTCCAGGCTCCTCCATCCATGGGATTTTCCAGGCAAGAGTACTGGAGTGGGGTGCCACTGCCTTCGTGTATTCATACTAATTTCTGCTATACAGCAGTGTGACTCAGTTATATATATTGTTTTTCATATTCTTTTACATTATGGCTTATCACAGGATATTGAATATCCCTGTGCTATACAATAGGACTTTGTAGTTTATCCATCCTATATATAACAGTTTGCGTCTGCTAATCCCAAACTCCCAGTCCATCCCTTTCCCTCCCCATTGGAACCGCAAGTCTGTTTTCTGTATCTGTGAGTCTGTTCTGTTTTGTAGAGAAGTTCATTTGTATGATATTTTAGATTCCACACATAAGTGATATCATACGGTATTATTTGTCTTTCTCTTCCTGACTTTTGTTGTTGTTATTCAGTTGCTAAGTTGTGTCTGACTCTTTGTGACCCCATGAACTGCAGCAGGCCAGGCTTCCTTGTTATTCGCTATCTCCCTATGTTTTCTCAAACTCATGTTCATTGAGTCAATGATCCAGCCGTTCACTGAGTTAGTCATCCAGCCATCTCATCCTTGTCCCCCCGTATCTTGCCCTCATTCTTTCCCAGTATCTTCCTTTATTTAGTATGATAATTTCTGCGTTCATCTGTGTTGCTGCAAACAGGATAACTTCATACACTCACTGTGTATATGTACTGCATATTTATCCATTCATCCTGATGGGCCTTTCCGTAGCTTCTATGTCTTGGCTATTGTGAATAGTGCTGCCATGAACATAGGGGTGCATGTATCTTTTTGAATTATAGTTTTGTCCAGGTATATGCCCAGGAATGGGATTGCTGGATCATTTGGCAACTCTGTTTTCAGTTTTTTTAAGGATGCTTCATTACTGTTTTCCATAGTGACTGCACCCGTTTACATTTGAGGGTGCAGCCCTTGTGAATGGGATTAGTGTCCTCATGAAAGAGGCCTCAGAGAGCTCCCTTTTCCCTTCTGCCATGTGAGGGCATGGGGAGAAGGCCCCGGCTGTGAACCAGAAAGTGGGTTCTCAGCAGACACTGAATCTGCTAGTGCCTTGATTTGGACTCCACAGTCTCTAGAGCTATGAGAAGTAAATTTCTGTCATTTATAAGCCGCCCAGCCTGTGGTGTTATTATAGCGGACCAAACAGACGAGGACATCAAGCACAAGCTTCTGTCCCACTGAAGTCCATAACTCTTTGGACGTCTCTTTAGGTTTGGTTTGGTTTATAGAGGTCACCCCCGCAACTTCACATGATTACAAGCTTCCTTGAGGAGGGATAGATCGACTCTTAGGCATTGGAACCCTTCAGACTTAGTAGGTAGGCAGTATTTGTTGATGCAGTCCAAGCACGTGTTGGAAAAGAATTTCCAGACAAAAAGCATTTCAGAAGGGAGTGACTTTATCAAAAACAAAGAACAGAGATAATGTGAGCATTCCAACCTCCCGACAGACCGGGGAGATTCAACAGTTTTCATGGGTTAGTAGCCAAATGTGGAGCCTCAAGATGAAGAAAAATCCTGCTGGAAGGTTGGCCTTAGGTGATTGGTTGGGGTGCTATAGGCTGATTACCAAGAGGGGAAATTTTTGCCTTATTTGGGCTCACGAACTTGGCTAGTGATGATCACAGGGGCTCTTACTGGCAATGGTTACAAAGGGGCTAAGTCAGCTTTGGAGGTGACCTTTGTTCTGGGCTCCGCCTGTGGTCTTGGGGCAGGACTCAGCGGCACTGTGCATCAGTGGAGAAGAGCTAGTGAAGAGCACGTGTTTGGAGCATGCAGGCAGCCAGCCTCAGATCTTGTCAAGGATGCACCAGTCCTTCCTGGGTCTGGAAAGACTGGTCCATTGTCATGGGCTGAACTGTGTCCCCTTCAAGTTCGTGTGTTGAAACTCTAACCTCCCCATACCACTATCTCAGAATGTGACCGTGTCTTTAAAGAGATAGTTGGGTTAAAATGAGGCTGGTGGGTAGTCTCCAATCCAGTCTGACCAGTGTCCATGTAAAAAGAGGAAACTCAAGAATATTATGTTTTCCTCTGCTACACGTCAATATTGTAGAGCAATTGTTCTCCAATAATCGTAGTTTGTTCTATAAATATATATATTAAAAAATTGCAACCACCTCAACACAGCCAGTGTAGAATATTAGCTTCTGAAGGTGAATGCTCAGATTATGCCAGTTACAGGGAGAACAACTGAACAGAGGAAAGGGAATGGAGTCATTTCCCTTTTAATTTAAGGGAGTCCACATTCTTCATTTTAATGAAGAGGATTTCACCCAAAGTTTATTAAAAGTTCAAGCAACTGCGCTATTCGTGGCTTCTGTGGCTGCCATTTACATTTCGTTTTTGAAGAAATCAATTTTTATAAAATAAAAAAAGAAGAGGAAACTCAAACACATGGGAAGATACTAGGAGAGAGCAGACAAAGGAAAAATGGTGTGAGGCTGCAGTGACAAGGCAGTCTTCTATGAAACAAAGAGAGGTCTCCAAGCAACCTTGCTGACACCTTGAACTTCTAGCCTCCAGAAGTGAAGAGAATAAATTGCTGTTGTTACAGCCACAGAGTCTGTGGTATTTCTTACAGCAGCCCCAGCAGACTAAGATGCCCATGAATATGTAAAGTGAACCAGGTTCTAATTTACCAAGCAGACACTATGTTCATTTCTATATAGAAATTGGAGCAATTTCTAGACTCAAATTGGCAAAACCTCTTTGTTACAAACCAGTGATAGAAGAAAACAGAAGATTATGGAGAAAGTGTAAATATTTCTCCCCACTGGAAAAGAATGTGCAGTGTATCTGATTGTCGTGTGGCTGAGGTCTTTATTAGCATCTTTTACAGCAAGGAGTGTATATGTTCTCTTTTCCAGGCATAATGAGATTTCCGTAAAAGCTGGAAAAAAACCACGGGGTAGGGTCTGATTTGATCTGTTGCTTATTAGTCCACCACCATTATTTCTAAAACTCTACACCCCAAGAGAACAATACTTTAAATACTTTTTGCATTCAGTCTCTCTCTCTCTTTTTTTTTTTTTGGCTGGACAACACAGTGTGTGGGATCTTAGTTCCTCAATCAGGGGTTGAACCTGTGCTCCTTGCATTGGAGTTTTACCCATTGGACTCCCAGGGAAGTCTGTCTCTTTCAATTCCAGTTTTACTGTGACTTACTGTAATTGACACATAGCTCTGCACACATTTAACGTGTATATATATGCACAATGATTTGACTTATATCCATCATGAAATGATTATCCTGATGTTGAGTGAACATCCATCATCTCATATCAACATAAAATTAAAGAACTAGAAAAAAAGGTTTTCCCTGTGATGAGAACTCTTAGGATTTACTCTAACTTTCATATAGAACGTACAGCGGTGTTAACGATATTTATCATGTTGTTGATTACCTCCCTAGTATTTACTTATCTTGTAACTGAAAGTTTGTACCTTTTGACTGCCTTCATCAGTTCTGCCTCTACTTCCCACCTCTGGTGACCACAAACCTCTCTTTTTCTATGAATTTGTTTTTGAAATATAATTGATCTGCAGCGTTATGTTCCTACCTGTTGTACAAAATAGTGATTTGATATTTCTGTGCACTTCAAAATGATCCTCAAGATAAATCTAGTTTTAGAAGTCTGAAGATGAAGTGTGTTTCCTGGCTCTTTCTCCCTTCTCCCTCGGGGACCCTTCTAATACACGTGTTAGTATGATTGGTATTGTCTCAGAAGTCTCTTAAACTGTCCTCATTTCCTTTTTAAAAACTAATTTACTTTGGGGTGCACTGGGTCTTTGTTGCTGCACAGGGGCTTTCTCCGGTTGTGGAGAGTGGGGGCTCTTCCTTGTAGCGGTGCACAGCCTCTAGAGCGCAGGAGATTGGCAGTTGTGGCACGTGAGTTTAGCTGCTCTTGAGGGCACGTGGGATCTTCCTGTATCAGGGATCAAACCCATGTTCCCGACATTGGCAGACGGATTCTTAACCATTGGGCCACCAGGGAAGTTCTTCATTTCTTTTGATTCTCTTTCCTTTCTTCTGTTCAGCATCAGGGATTTCCACTACTCTGACTTACAGTGTGTTGAGCTGCTCTTCTGTATCACCTAATCCACCGTTGATTGCGTCCAGCGTATTTTTTTAATTTCAGTTGTTGGATTCTTCATCGCTGTTTAGTTCTTCTTTGTTTTCTAATTCTTTGTTAAAAACTTCTAAATGTGACTCCGTTTATCCATGCTTCTCCTAAGTTCTCTGGCCACCTTTATGCTGCTCATTCAAAAAGCATAAATAAATACCATTATCAAAATAATGAAAATTGAACAGTCTCAGTGAGATGCAAAGAAACACATGCATAAATATAATCCTTAATTGTCATCAATTACTGCTACCTACTGTTAGCTCCACCCAATCTGAGCTTGAGTAGGAATGTTTCAATCACACTGAACTGTTTGACCGGTAGTTCCAGAGGTTCAACAGTTCTATCACGTTTTTAAAAATTTCTACAACAGGTTTTGATTTCAGAGAGAGAAAGAGCCAATCAACAGTACTCCATTTTCTTTCTACCTGTGTACAGCTTTTTCTCATTTCCTAACTCAAAGCAAAATCTGCCTTTTTCTCCATGTGATGCCAAAAGACAAAGGCCACAGTCACGTGACTTGTCTTCTTTCCAGAAGCAAGAACCCACATGTTTCTGCCAGGAGCAAAAATCAGTGAAAAGCCCTGTATAAAGCCTAGGCAGCAAGACTTTAAAATAGAGAATTTAAGTGATTTTTATTACAGAGGGTGTCTAGAACACAGCCTCACCCAGATTTCATGGCTCATTATCAATTTTCTCTTCATCCCTAAATCAGATTAAACCATGTGGCTGGGAGAAGGGAAGATGTACTGAGTTGTGATGTGGTATTTAGACAGAAGAAAATAAACCAGCACACATTCATATTTTTCTGGGTAATTCAATTGGAATGGAGAGAGATGCAAAGGAAACAAAGAACTGAAGGTCAGCTAGTAACACAGACTATGCATGGTAAATGCTTTTAAGAAAAAGAGAGGTCACTTCTCAGTTCTCTCCTTGACACGGAAATCCTGGTGCTGTTATATTTTAATAATGACAACTCTTTTAGGGATTTCCCTGGTGGTCCAGTGGTTAAGAATCGGCCTTCCAGTACAGGGGTTGCAGGTTTGAACCCTGGTTGGGAAGCTAAGATCTCACATGCCTCATGGCCAGAAAACAAAAACATAAAACAAAAGCAATGTTGTAACAAATTCAATAAAGACTTTAAATGGTCCACATTAAAAAAATATTTTAAAAAGCACGCCACTTATCCCATATTATCAGGTAATGAAGTGCTCCACAAATTACACATTCCATTATGTTATTTAGCACTGAAACATTTTTGTTTTTAAATTTTTTTAAATTGTGAAGTGTAGTTGATTTACAGTGTGGTGTTAGTTTCAGGTATATAGTAAAGTGATTCAGTTATATATACATACTTTTTCAATTCTCTTTCATTACAGGTTATTGTTATTTAGTCGCTAAGTTATATCTGACTCTTTTGCCACCCCCATGAACTGTAAGACCACCAGACTTCTCTGTCCATGGGATTTCCCAGGCAAGAATACTAGAGTAGGTTGCCATTTCCTCCTCCAGGGGAGCTTCCTAACCCAGGAATCAAAGCTGCAGCTCTTGCATGGCAGGTGGATTCTTTACCATCTAAGCCACCTGGGAAGCCCCAAGGTATTAAAGGTATTATATATAGCTCCCTGTGCTGTAAAGTAGGTCCTTGTAGGAACATTTTTAATTTTTACAATTTCGGTGCTGTGCATTCTCAAATGATCCTTTCTCTGCTTTTGTAAACAGAGCTTCTTGGCATAATTTAACATATTAGGTGAGTCAGAGTCATCATTTCTTATTATTATGATGTAACTGTGGCAGGATCCACATGGCATCTCCTAAGGAAGAGTGCTGGGGATGAGAAAGAAGTGGCATGAACTCAGCCCTGCCAGGTTTAGCAGAGCCCATTTCAGTTCAAGCAGTGGCTTTCGTGACATCAGCCCAGAACATGGTGGATTAGAGGCATCTTAGCACAGACTTGCCAAGAAACAGAGGCCAAGAGCAAGCTCTCCTCATATGAGACAAGATAGTACTGGTTACTACAAGAATAATACTAATAGTCACTATTGGACTTCCCTGGTGGCCCAGGGATTAAGAATCCGCCTTCCAGTGCAGGGAACATGGGTCTGATCCCTGGTCCTGGAAGATCCCACATGGCACCGCGCAGCTATGCCTGTGTGCCGCAACTACTGAAGCCCGTGCACCCAGACCCCGGGTTCCACAACAGAAGGCACCACAGTGAGAAGCCCACACAGCTCAATAAAGAGCAGCCCCCACTCGCTGCAGCCAGAGAAAGCCTGTGCGCAGAACGGAGACAGTGCAGCCCCCAAGCTAAACTACTTTTCAAGAGTAATAGTCGCTTTGGAGAAGTGTGCTTGCTCGCAGATGAGACCATAGTTCCTGCTGGTGGAGATGCTAGAGTGAAGTCTTCAGGAGCTATTCCTCCCTACTTTTGAACTGACACATTTGACCAGAGGAGCGTCTCCACTACCCTCTGGCCAAACTTGAGCTCTGAAACTTTCACTGGCAGATCGACAAAGCGTGGCCTTCCCCAAGGAGGGCGTGTGGGGCCTGAAGGGAGCTGCTGAAGAAAGAATGTGAGGAGGAGAGACCATGGGCGGTCAGGAGACAGGGGGCTGCTGGCAGGGTCCTCTGTGCATGCTTAGCTGCTCAGTCTTGTCTGATACTTTGTGACCCATGGACTGTAGCCCGCCAGGCTCCTCTGTCCATGGGATTTCCCAGGCAAGAATATTGGAATGGGTTGCGAATTCCTTCTCCAGGGGATCTTCCCAACCTAGAGACGGAACCCACGTCTCCTGCATTGCAGGCAGGTTCTTTACCCTCTGAGCTATTAGCGAAGCTTGGCAGAGTCCTCTGCTTCGTGGCAGAGGTCATGCCTGCTCTCCTCCTGCTGCTGTGCTCTGAGGCCCACCCAGCCCTGCAGGAGGTCAGCCAGTCTGGAGATTCCAGGAACTTGACCAACAAAGCTATTGCCTCCTGATGCCACAGGCTGAGATGGAGCTGAGTGGCCGCTGCCTTCTTCCCCATTCTGCTCCACGTTGTGAAAGCATCTTGGCAATGCCTCCTCGTCACCAGCAGCCATGGGCAGGTGGTATTCCAGGCCTAAGAGACTAAGAGGGTTATTCCAAAGCCTCCTCAACCTTCCCTGCCCGCCCTGCCAAGACTAGCGAGGACCGCCCTGTGGGACAGAAAGTGAGGGACCCGCTTTGACACCCAGGTTAGACTTGTATTTGTGTTTAGTTTCTAGACTCCTCCCTCGTCATTCGAGGTCAGCAGTGAGTTCCGACTCTGTTCATTAAAAAGGATGAGGCACCCAGCAATCCCACTGCTGGGCATACACACTGAGGAAACTGGAACTGAAAGAGACACGTGCACCCCAATGTTCGTTGCAGCACTGTTTATAATAGCCAGGACATGGAAGCAATCCAGATGCCCATCAGCAGACGAATGGATAAGAAGGCTGTGGTACATATACACAATGGAGTATTACTCAGCCATTAAATAGAATACATTTGAATCCGTTCTGATGAAGTGGATGAAACTGGAGTCTATTATACAGAGTGAAGTAAGCCAGAAAGAAAAACACCAATACAGTATACTAACACATATATATGGAATTTATAAAGATGATAATGACAACCCTGTATGAGAGACAGCAAAAGAGACACAGATGTATAGAACAGACTTTTGGACTCTGTGGGAGAGGGAGAGGGTGGTGGGATGATTTGGGAGAATGACACTGAAACATGTATACTATCATGTAAGAAACGAATCGCCAGTCTAGGTTCGATACAGGATACAGGATGCTTGGGGCTGGTGCATTGGGATGACCCAGAGAGATGATATGGGGAGAGAGGCAGGAGATGGGGGTTCAGGGTTGGGAACTCATGTACACTCATGGCGGATTCATGTCAATGTATGGCAAAACCAATACAGTATTGTAATGTAGGGAAATAAGAATAATAATAAAAATTAAAAAAAATAAAAAATAAAAACATCTCCCAGCTAAAAAAAAAAAATTAAAAATAAAAAGGATGAGGCAATTAAGTGGTTGTTTTAGCCAAGGGTATCCAATTCTAATCACGAAGAAACATCAGACAAGCCAACATTTTATAAAACATCTGGCCTGTATTCCTCGAAAATGTCTGAGATTAAAGGAAGCAAGTGAAATTCTTGATCCTGGGTTGGATGCTGGATGAAAAAGTATTGCTTTGCCCAGACCATAACTGGGCAGTTGAGGAAATTTGGACGTAGACTGTGGGTAAGGCAATGATACTATACTAATGTTGAATTTCCTGAATTTGATCATTATACTGGGGTTAATGTAAGAGAACATACATGTTTTTATGGAATACACTAAAGTATTATGGGGTGAAGGGGCATAGACATATACAACTCCTTTGGAATAGTTGAGAAAGGTATGCACAAGCACACACACATGCCCACTGAAGAATGATAAAGCAAGTGTGGTAAAATGTTGGCATATGGAGACAGGGTTGATGGGAGTTCTTTGTACTGTGGCAACTGTTCAGAGTTTGAAGTTCTTTCAAAGTAAAAAGAAAAATGAGAAAGTGATAGCCATGCCAAAAGAAAAGATTATGAAAGGACAATTCAAGTGGGAGAAACTTCAATAAACACAAAAGAGGGTTTCAGTATCAGTAACAACCCATACAGTACAAGATGGTAATATCAAAAATCTGATCCTGTGAACCTATTGAACAAAACAATAATACTGATTTTGTATTTTTTTTAATGGTATTAAAAAGTGGTAACACAGGAAATCTCATTCCTGCTAGTAAGCAGACAGGTTTTTTGGAACAGTTGAGACTTTAAAGTGCTCTTTTACTCGGATCCTATAATGGAATTCTTAAAAAATTTATCCTGAAGATAAAAATCAGACTTAGAGGAAGTTTGGAATTGGGACTCCTCGAATCTATAACTTATCAGTTACACAGTAGAAAATGCATATATATTTTTATTTGGAGTTGCTTAAATTTTGGATATCTAGACATAATTGGATACCTAGACATAATATGGATGTGAGAGTTGAACTATAAAGAAAGCTGAGCACCGAAGAACTGATGCTTTTGAACTTTGGTGCTGGCAAAGACTCTTGAAAGTCCCTTGGATTGCAAGGAGAGCAAACCAGTCCATCCTAAAGGAGATCAGTCCTGAATATTCATTGGAAGAACTGATGTTGAAGCTGAAGCTCCAATACTTTGGTCACCTAATGTGAAGAGCTGATTCATTGGAAAAGACCCTGATGCTGGGAAAAATTGAGGGCAGGAGGAGAAGGGGATGACAGAGGATGAGATGGTTGGATGGCATCATCGACTTGATGTTCATGGGTTTGGGTGGACTCCAGGAGTCCAGGGAGTCCTGGCGTGATGGACAGGGAGGCCTGGTGTGCTGTGGTTCATGGGGTCGCAAAGAGTCAGATACTACTGAGCGACTGAACTGAACCACACAATTGCACTCATTTCACGTGCTAGCAAAGTAATGCTCAAAATTCTCCAAGTTGGGCTTCAACACTATGTGAACGAAGAACTTCCAGATGTGCAAGATGAGGGCAGGAGAAGGGGACAACAGAGGATGAGAAGGTTGGATGGCATCACCGACTCGATGGACATGAGTCTGAGCAAGCTCCAGGAGTTGGTGAAGGACAGGGAAGCCATGTCCCTGCAGTCCATGGGGTCCCAAATAGTCGGACGCAACTAAGCAACTGACCTGAGACATAGTTCAGAATGATTACTAGTTTTTCTTTCTTATAATCACTGTTCTAAGTATCATGGTTAAAATTTGCTTCATAAATAAGTTGGAATACTTTCCTTTCATTCTGAGTTTTAGAATATTGTGTATATACAGGAATTCTAATTTTTAAAATTGTATTTGAAATCACCTATAAGGTTGTCTGTCTCTTTAAAAAATCAGAGATATAGACAGAGATATCTGTATAAGAATATTCTCTACAATATTATTTACAGTGGAGAAAAACAGCACCATCTAAATGTCTAGCAATAGAATAATGGTAAGATAAATGATAGTATGGGCTTCCCAGGTAAAGAATCTGCCTGCCAGTGCAGGAGACACAGGATACATGAGTTTAACTCCTGAATTGGCAAGATCCCCTGGAGAAGGAAATGGCAACCCACTCCAGCATTCTTGCCTGGGAAATCCCATGGACAGAGGAGCCTGGTGGGCTACAGTCCATGGGGTCTCAAAGAGTTGGACGTGATTTAGTGACTACGCAACAACAAAATACATCTATACATCAGAATACTGTGCAGCATTTAAAGCTGTGTTTTCGAAAACTATTCTTTTCCCTGCCCACCTCTCAGTCTTCTGAGCAACATACCTTTTCCCCTTGTCTCCTCCAGAATCAAGGGCTCCCCTGAACTCCAGTCGTGATGTTTCTGATGGTAGCATTCTGCTTAGTTCTAGCCAGTGTCCCATTTCCTGGGCAGATGGATCAGCTGTGACTTAGAACTTGTGATGGAGTCCATGGGTCAGACCAAGGACCAAACTAGTCTTTTTAAAAAATTATTATTATTGAAGTATAGTTGATTCACAGTGTTGTGATAGTTTCTGTAGTACAGCAAAGTGAATCAGGTATATATATGTACATATATATACACACACATGTAATTGTATACATATGTGTATATATATAAATGTATATAATATATATGCACACACATATATGTGTATATATGGATATATTCTTTCTCATATTCTTTAACATTATGTTTACTACAGGATATTGAATATAGTTCCCTGTGCCATACAGTAGGACCTTGTTGCTTATCTGTTTTACATATAGTATTTTGTATCTGCTAATCTCAAACTCCTAATTTCTCCCTCTTTATGTCATCTCCTCTTGGGTAACTGTAAGTTTGCTTTTGATGTCTGTGAGTCTCCTTCTGTTTTGTAAATAAGTGCATTTGTGTCGTATTTTAGATTCCACATGTAAGTTTTTCACTCTTCAGATATTTTTCTTCGGTGAGGCACAAGTTTCTCATCCCTAAAACTTTAGAACTTCCTGAGGGTTTCATTGGCAATAGAATAAAAATGAAATGATGTGTTCTGTACTTGACTTATGCCAAAAGTAACCACATATGGATTTTCTATTGCCTATAAAGTTCCCAAAGTTGGGAGATGTTCTTTATTAGCTTTTAACCAACACAAGTAAATCTGATTGTCTCTAGGCTGGTATTCCATCCCCTTGGGACTAAGCCCCAAGAATTAAATCTTATGTTTTGGGGGGCCAGCTTTGCTGGGGGACATTCTCAGAAGGAAGTCTTGCATGCCTCTCCGCAGCACTGCGTTCTCGGCAACCTCTCTCAGGCTTCTGTGAAGCTTCTCCATCTCCTTGTATTCACTTTTGACGTCTACAGAAGAGTATCAGGAGTTAGTGTCCTTTTCAGAAATGTCCCCAGGAAACAGATCCCCTGAGAATCCTGTTCTGACTTGGGTCAACTGTCCCAGAATATGAGCTCAGGAATGCAGCTTAGAGATTAGATGGTCCAATCAACGTGTTTTATGAACAACTTGATCAAACCAGGCATTGTTGCTCTTACCTTAAGGCTTATCTGATCGTAGTGGGCACCTTCAAAACAAACACAAACCTGCTCACAGAAGAAGTCTGGGAAATCACTGGGTCTTTACCAAGGCTTCACAAGTGCTCAGGGGAAGGAGGTACAAAGCACACCCCATGCCAGACCTCCCCGAGTCTTTTCCAGGCATCTCTCTCCAATCCACTCCCTCTCCTCCCAGCTGTCCCCATTCTAAACTCTAGTGAATCTGCTCTGTTTTGCATCTTGGGTTTTTAGCCTGTGGTCTGCTACTGGATGATATCCTTGTGCTGGTGAATTTTATGTCTCCACCTGTCTGAGTTATGGTGCCCAGAGAGTTGGTCAAACACTATTCTGGATGTTTTTGTGAGTGTATTTTTGGATGAGATTTACATTTAAATCAGTGGACTCTGAGGAAAGCAGATTGCCCTCTGCCATGTAGATGGGCCTCATCTAATCAGCTGAAGGTCTGACTAGAACAAAAGCCTGGTCTTTCCGGAGCAAGAGGGAATTCTCCGGAAGACTGCTTTCAGACTTCATCTGCAACAGTGGCTCTTCTTGGTTCTCTGGAAGGCTGCTCTTGGACTTGAACTGCAAGTCTTTCCTGAGTCTCCAGCCTGCTGGCCTCCCTTATCACATGGACTCATGAACCTTTCACAGCTGCATGAGCCAGTTCCTCAAAATGAATCTCCTTATGTGTGTCTGTGTGTGTGGGAGACATACACATCCTGTTGTCCTGTTTCTCTGGAGAACCCTGACACACACAGTCCCTGTGAAGGGACAGTTGAGGCTGACCTTGGGGTTGGCTCTGGCATTGATCCGAAAGCCTCTCCAATCCCCTTTGCACCACTGTGCCCCATGGCATAACTCAGACTCCCCCACCCTGAGCTGGCCAGTGATGGGAGCCAAGACTGTGGCCAAGAAAGGAGTCAGAACCCTGAGAGCATCTGTCTTGCTCCCGAGTACACAAAGGTGGTATGTATTTACCTGCAAGCTCCTTGTAGAGCCCATCCCCTGGGGACGAAGCCAGGGTCAGCATGGTAGCGATGCTGCCCTTCACCTTCTCCGTGATTCCATTCTACACGACAAAGGACAGTCATTCTGTTAGGCTGGTGCAGTCTAAAGGGGAAGGAATCTTATGACAGGGACCCCACCCCACTCCCCAACCAAGAGTGTAGGGACCAGGGTTGCTGAAACCAAAGTCAAGTCCAAGGGTGGACTGCTTGGGAGACCTGCTGGGAAACTAAAGTCATCAGGACAACACTTCTGAGGGCTCCCACCTGCCTTCAGAGCTCCTTCCCTAGGTGATTGTACTCTGATGCTGAAGGACCGAATCAGGAGTAAAGAGGGTGCAGGGAGGCCTGGTGGCAGTGGGCGTGGGAGGGAGGATAGATACCACACAAGCAGAAAAAGAGGCAAAGCACGGATCATCATCCTCTTGTCCCGCCGTTATTTTAGTCCCTGCCTAAATGTTTGTCGACCTCCTGCTTTTCATGACACACCATTAATATATAGATAACGTTCCAACTGCCTGAGATATGTCTCCTTGCTATTCTCAGTCCTTTTATCAGCTAAAACCATTTCCTTCTTCAAACCATCTCTTGCCACCCTGTGAAAAACACTCGACTCTCCACTATGCTGACAGAGCCTACTTCTGAACCTTTACCTCCTGACTCCAAGACATGATCTTTTCACCAGTGCATTGGACCAAAGTTCTAGTCTCAGCTGCATCTGTGAACCTTGTGCTGGCAACTTTGGCCCTTAGCCTTAGCTGCATTGTCTGTGAGATCGGAGAATGGGAACCCTCTGTGGTCTTGCCCAGTTGCACCTTCTTGCATGTCTGTCATTTAAGATACATTTGTACATGATCAACGTGCTAATCATTTTTCAGTGCAGTTGTTTTCTTGGGCACCTTAAGGGCCAGTTTTTATGTACTCAGTGGGGATTGGCAGCTGTAGAATTTGGCAAATTTTCTGCAGGTATTTGTAGGCAGTGGTAATATGTGAGATGATGGAAACTAAACTGCTACTGGTAAATGAGATACTGCTTAGCCCGAGCCAAGAGAAATAACATGCTTCGTGTCGTGGAGAAAGGGATTTTCCAAAACTGTGGTGATGAGAGAAGAGGAGATTGTGCACAAGAGGTTGGAGATGTTTCAGGAAGCAGGTTGGTCCAGAGGTGGATGGAAATAGCAAGGAGCTGGGTCCTTGGGAGGTTGGGAGAGGTCAGCTAAGTCTGGCCTGAGGCTGATGAATTTGGAAATGCTGTTGGCCAGGGAGGGGCTTAGCAGTAGCTTGGACTAAAGCAAAGAATTTATATTACTTGCAGAGGAGGCTGACAAACTAAGAGACCTAGGACTGGGACTGGATGGGTCCAAGTGTACTTGACAGAGCACTTAGTTTCGAGGAAACTGTCAGGAACTGTCTTCTGAGATGGAGAGAATCTCACCAAAATCTATGCCAGGTACTATAATGAACAGATCTGTAATAGTTGGTTGGCATTTATCTATAGGTATTTTATGTAGACAAGACATTTTCCCTCATTAAAAAAGGAGCTGGGGACTTCCCTGGTGGTCCAGGGGCTAAGACTCCATGCTCCCAATGCAAGGGGCCTGGGTTTGATACCTAGTCAGGGAAGTAAATCTTGCAACTAAGACTGGGTGCAGTCAAATAAATATTTTTTTAAGTGTGTCTTGAGATTATACTATTGCTAGAGCTAGGTTACCTGGTCCCAAATTCCCACTCTTGTAACTTGCTAGCTCTGTGACCTGTTGATACACCTCTGTCTGCCTCAGTTTTCTCATCTGTAAAGTGGGAACAATCATAGCACCTTATTTCACAGACTTGCTGGGGATTCAATAAGTTCACGTTTGTAAAGTGCTTAGGGTCCCTCTAGATATCACAGTGATCTTAGTGATGACTCAGGAAAGAGAAAGGGTGCAGGAGAGAGCTGGAGGCACTGAGTTTCTGAAGTCACAGACTGAGGCAAGCGCGAGCCAGCACGTTACGGCGGTAGAGGCGGAAGCCAGGTGGAGGCTGGCCCCTTCCCCGGCATCATGGGCATCAGTCAAGCCCACTTTGCAGAAGGCATCTGGCTCTATCTGGGCTCAAACAACTACTACTTCCTCCATCTCTGCCCCTCCTTCCCATGCTCCCCAAGGAGCCCTCTGGGACTGGAATGCGAACTGCGTAAGTTGAATACCTTCAGCTGCTGCAACTGGTGCTGCATCCTTTCCTGAGCCCGTTCGAACATGCCCTCGGCCACCTGCCGGCCCACCTCTCTTCTGAGGACATCTTTCATTCTTTCACATGCTTTTTTGCCTGTGATCTGTGCAGCCTCTGGCAAAAATGATAGCCACAGTAACACCTCAATGAGGACTTGCTTAGATATCCTTAGCATCCGAAAGAGAGGCAAGCAAACCAACTATACACACATACATGTATGCATATACATGTAGACACACATACACGTATGCATATACATGTAGACACATACAGACACACCTGGGGCTTCCCAGGTGGCACAGTGGTTAAAAAATCTGCCTGCAGTGCAGCAGAGTCAAGAGACATGGGTTCAGTCCCTGGGTGAGGAAGATCCCCAGGAGTAGGAAACAGCAACCCACTCCAGTCTTCTTGCCTGAGAAACTCCATGGACAGAGGAGCCTGGCAGGCTATAGTCCATAGGGTCATAAAGACTCAGACACAACTGAGCACACGTATTCACACCTACATAACCATACGTATTTGTATATATATAGTCATACGTGTAGCACCATTTTCTACACCGTGGAAATAGAATAACATAATACAAAAAAATCATTATTTGATCATTTTCATGTAGAAAACCTAATGAGTGAATTAAGCAGAAGGTTACAAAATTCCAAACTCCACCACCCACCCCAGCACGAAATCAGTGGGACCAACAAACCAAGAAAAAGCTGACAAGTGAGTTTACAGGTACTTAAAATAGGAACGAGAATTCAATAAATGGCTTTTATAGTTTAATTAGCTGCGATGCAATGCAGAGAGAAGCAAAATGTCTAGATGAAGGGTGGATGGAAAGAACTGGAAACAGATGAAAGCGGTTCATGACTGGCCTCTCCCCACCCCTTTGCAATTGTTGGGTTTTCATTTGTAGACCAAGAGTGTTATGGGGGCTTAGGACATAGAAGGACAAATGCTTTAAGGGGGGAACAGCAGACGGGATGCTAAAGGAGCTGACAGACCCCAGCATTGGCCTTGGGGCCCCCACCTTCATAACAGGGCTTCAGGTCGTTCTGAACAGAGGTGGTGAGAGACTCATAAATCTTCCTCTTCTTTCTGAGGATGTATCCCTCCAGGCCTCCCAGGATGGCACTTATCTGAGAATCCACATCAACAAAAGGCCATTTGTGACTGTCCCTTGACAGAAGCAAGGCAGGGCTTTCCTCTGCCCGGGTTCCTGTTGGCTGTTCCCGTCTCCTCTGCTATCAGGCTTTGAGCTCCTCCCTCACAGGCAGGAACCTTGTCTTGTCTTTTTTCTTTTTTGGCCATGCTTTGTAGCATATGAGCTCTTAGTTCCCCAACCAGGGATGGAACCCCGGCCACCTGCATTGGGAGCACGGAGTCTTAACCACTGGACCACTCGGGAAGTTCCAAAACTTTGTCTTAAGCATCTTTACATCCCAAAATGCTTCCCGTAGTGTCTGGTGCCTCAGACAACTCAGTAAGTATTTGCAGAGTTGAACTCAGGTGCACGCATGGTTATGGGATGGGCATCTTTGGGAAGGGTAAGGGGGCACGGGGGATTCTCAGGTAACTTGGGCTGGGCCTGTGCTGTGGGCTTGTGCATAGTCGTGCCTTCCAAAATTCTTACACTGAAATCTTAAACTCCAGGGTGATGGCTCAAATGGTAAAGAATCTGCCTGCAATGGAAGAGACCTGGGTTCAGTCCCTGGGTCGGAAAGATCCCCTGGAGAAGGAAATGGCAACCCACTCCAGTATTCTTGCCTGGGGAATCCCATGGACAGAGGAGCCTAGCGGTCTAGAGTCCATGGGTTGCAGATTCAGACACGGCTGAGCGACTAAGCACAAGTGCAGTGTGATGGCATTGGGAGGCAGGGCCTTCGGGAGGCGATTAGGACTCAAGGTGGAGCCCTCTCAGCTGGGATGACGCCCTTTAGAGAAGAGACCCTAGAGGGCTTCTGTGCCCTTCTGCCATGTAAGCACACAGCAAAAAGACATGTGAATGTGAAGTTGCTCAGTCGTGTCCGACTCTTTGCAACCCCATGGACTGTAGCCTATCAGGCTCCTCCATCCATGGGATTTTCCAGGCAAGAGTGCTGGAGTGGATTGCCATTTCCTTCTCCAGGGGATCTTCCCGACCCAGGGATCGAACCCGGGTCTCCCACATTGCAGGCAGATGCTTTACCATCTGAGCCACCAGGGAAGCCCATCCCCTAAGCCAGGAAGGGGCCCAAACAGACACCGTATCTGTGTGCACCTTCATCCTATACTTCCGGCCTCCGGAATATTGAGAAATGTCTGTTGTTTGTAAGCCTCCCAGTGTTTTGTTATAGCAGCCCAAACAGACTAAGATGGCCCAGACTAAGAAAATGAGTCCCAGGTAAGAGTCTTGAGGACTCAAAACTAAAAAGTCATCTGCAGAAAAATGACACTTCTTTAAACTTCACTGCCATGGATGGTATTTCATGATATTTGCAAAAATGAAGTCAGTGAGACTGTTAAAAGTGGATTCAAATGTTTATATAGCTAAAGACTCTTTGAAGATACTTCCTGGGAACTGAGTCTGTTTGACAGTCTCAGCACTAATTATTGGCTGCTTCTCAGGCGAACAAAGCTTGCTGCTTCCAGGATCACTTCTCTCTCCTCCATCCTTCTATGTTCTGGATCTCAGCATCTGTTATTAGGCCCACCCAGAGCCTAGACACTCCAAGGGAACGAGTAGGGAAAGACAGGCAACCTCCAAAACCCTGCTGGGAAGAAAACCACTACCCAACCTCATCGCCCTCTTCACTTTATAAGGATCTTACCTCCTGGATCAGGAAACTCTTTTTATAGCTGTCATATTTCCAGCCATTTCTTATCCCAATTTCAGTCATCTTCTCCTGCAGAGACAGCTTAAAAGCATCTATGTGGGGGATCAGAGCTGAACCATCAGTGGACTTCCCAGACCTACTGAGGAAAGCAAAGTAAAATGTTAAGAGGCAGCAGCAGCTATTGTGGGATTAAAGCAAAGAATTAACTAGCTGGTATTCTTTTACTCATTTTTAAGAAAAGAGGGATGAGAACTAATAATCATAAAATTTCTCTAATATTCCAAGCACTGTGCTGTGCTAGGCCCTTGATATGAAAACCTATGAAGTCAGTGCAATGACACCCATTTTACAGATGAGAAATTGAAGTTTGGAAATGGTTGCTAAAATGTGTTCCAAGTCACGTGGCTAGCGAGTAGCAGGGTTAGGCCTTAGACACTGATCTGTTTGACCTCAAACCTCATAGTCTTTCTGCTACTCAAATGTTCCCACTTGAAAGGGTGGGATGGACTACACCTTAAAAGATGGGCAAGGTTTGTCGTTGTTGTTTAGTCACTGAGTCATGTTTGCCTCTTAGTCGCACCATGGACTGAAGCCTGCCAGGCTCCTCTGTCCATGGAATCCTCCAGGCAGAAATAGTGGAGTGCGTTGCCATTTCCTCCATGGGATCTTCCCGACCCAAGGATTGAGCCCAATGTCTCCGGCACTGCAGGCGATTCTGCAGATTCTTTATCACTGAGCCACCAGGGAAGCCTGTGTAAGGTTTAGGGATGTGAAAAGAAGGAGGCAGCATTCTCCCCAGGGACGACATAGTGAACTAAGTTTCAGGATATCCCAGGGGGTATGAGGTGAGCAGAGGAGAGGGCAGAGGCTTGAAGTCCTAGATCTCTACCTGTGGGTCAAGTGGCCGTGGGAAAGCTGTGTGATTCCTCCCAGTGGCAGTGTGTTCACTTGCAAAAAGACCAGAGCCACTTCCGAGGGTTCTTGGGAGGATATGATAACATGATGCATGCGGGGTGCTTAGCATAGTTCCTGGCACGTCTCAGTAACTCTCTGCTGCCCTCAGACTGGTAAAAGCCGGTGGGGCAGGGAGGGGTGGGAAAGGCCGATTGGAGGCAGGCGGAATGTCTTGAAGTCTATTCCAAGGAATTTGGAGTTTACCATACAAACATGTAAACAGGGTGAGTGGGCACAGGTGGAATGGCATGATGAAAAACAAATGTAGAGGAAGGTTGGGGGCCAGGGAGCGCTGAGCAAAAGTTGAATGGTTCAAATAGGTGGCGGGCCAGGTGAAATGCCAGGGGTGAAGGATGGAGACTGAAGACAGGTGAGGAATAGAAGACAATGAAGAAGGGAAGGAGCAGGCGCTGTGAAGGCTCAGGCCCCAAACCCCACGCCATGTGTCAAAGAACAAGCAGAGTCATCCTGAGCCATTTTTCCTTTTCGTGCTCAGGGAAATTTACGAAGCCTGTGTGTTTCCTTAAGTCCACACTTTCCAACCAAAATACCCTATCCTGGGCCCAGGTCCATAAGAAAATGGATCCCCTGCTGCCTGTAGGAGATATTTTAAAAATAACAGGAATTATAACATTAGTCTCAAAGTAGCGTCTCCAGCTGCACTCCAGGTCGCCACGGGAAAATTTTAAGTAAACCCGACCAAGACGACTTTTGTGTTTTGCCAAAGACTGAGTTTTCCTCCTCAGGTTGCAAGCTACTCTGGACCCTTCCAGATCCCAAGAACAAATTCTTGAAGATGAGACTCTGGTCCAGGCATTCTTAGGATGTTTGTTCACAAAGGAGCCAAATGGATTCCTTTACCTAAAAATGCGCCCAAAAACGGGATCAATCTGTTCATAGATGGGCTGTGTGATGGCTTCATTCAGATCAATTCTCGCAAGAGTCCTGGAGGCATAGATGCCATTTTTCAGGCAAACAGCTTTCAGAGTCTGGTGAAAGCCCTGGTTTCCTCTACTCCTCTGGATAAACAATAAGATAACAGAGTTAGTAGGCACCTAGAATTCATGGAATCAGACCTACACTGCCTCGTGTGTGTGTGTGTGTGTGTTTGTGTGTGCGCACGTTGCGTGCGTGCGTGCATGCATGCATGTGCTCAGTCAGACATGTCAACTCTTTGTGACCCCATGGACTGTAGCCCACCAGGCTCCTCTGTCCGGGGGATTCTCTGGACACGAATACTGAGTGGGTAACCGTCTTGTCCTCCCAGGGATCTTCACTACCGAGGGATCAAACGCACGTTCCTGCATCTCCTGCCTTGCGGTTGGATTCTTTACTACTGAGGCACCTGGGAAGCTCATTCAATTAGTCTAAGTTTTAGTAAAACGAAGTTATCAGTAATACTTGTGTCCTAGTTTAGGATCTATTTAGGATGTTTTAGTCTAGATCCCAAACACTATTAGCAAGAATTACCAGGAAGAGTAGAGACATGATCTTCCAATTAAGCTATTCATTATTAAGCCACACAAGAGGATAGCAGTCACACCTCTGGTCAGCAGGAGCTTCCACTCTGAGCTCCCAAAGCATCCTCTACTGTCTCTGCTCACATACAGCAGCTTCGCATTGTCTCTCTACTCATCAGGCTGCTGCAGTGGATCAGCAGCTGGTTGAGATTAGGCCCAGCGTCTCATCCATCATGACGTCCTCACCGTCTGGTCCTGGCATATGTCATGCTTGGTAAACATGTGTTAAATGAGCAGTTCTTAAATAAAAATGTGCTCTGACTCCACTGCAAGTATGTTTCAGATTTTCCAAGCACAGCCCACAGTTTTATATTTTTTATTAAATATTTGGTAAAATGTGATTTGATGTGTATATCTTTGTCATATTTTTTCCCAGAAACATAAATTCACAGATGAGAAGAAAAAAATTATGAGCTATTAGAGTCAACAGATTTTAGCCACATGGTGATTAATTCTCAGTAGAAGAGTGAAGTGAGTGAAGCTGCTCAGTCGTGCCCGACTCTTTGCGACCCCGTGGAATGTAGCCTACCAGGCTCCTCTGTCCACGGGATTCTCCAGGCAAGAATACTGGAGTGGGTTGCCATTTCCTTCTCCAGGGGATCTTCCCGACCCAGGGATTGAACCCGGGTCTCCTGCATTGCAGGCAGATTCTTTTAACATCTGAGCCACCAGGGAAGCACTTGTGATCATTAATCAGTGATCTGTGTTTTAGGGGAATATATTTTAAGTTAATGACTGTGTGGCATGGTACAACTGGCAGCATACTATACTTACCCACATCTATCATATCTGTCTAGCTATCTGTATTTTAATATTCTGCCATTTCACTTAATATTATAACAGCATTTCATGAATTCATTGCAAATACTTCCAAAAATATTTTAATAACCACATAATATTATATGGATGCATCATAATTCATTTTATCATTCTCTTATCACTAGACATTTAGGTTACTTTACTATATCATATAATGTTATGATGTTAGTATATACATATTTGCCCAAATGTCTGATCACAAAGGCAAGTTGCTTATCCAATAGGAACTCCCCAGGTGTGTCTGTAGTCACAGAGAAAGAAGCCATTGAAGGGCTAAGGAGAGAGGGGTAGTTCCTAGGACAGAAGAAGTTCCTAGGCCTGAAGATGCCTGATGCTGCTCCTTCCTCCCCAAGTACGTCATCTCAGAGGACTGGTCCCCACCTCCTGCCTTTACTTGCTCAGCACCCACTTACTCATTCACTTTTCTGATCTGGGATCTTCTACCATCCTATGGAAACAGTTCTCCCTAGGGTCACTTAGTCACCTATTGCTATGAAACCAATTACCCCAAACTTCATGGCTTAAACAACAATACACATTTCTTATCTCCCATCCCTTGTTGTTCAGTTGCTAAGTTGTGTCTGATTCTGCAACCCCATGGACTGCAGCACACCAGGCTCCTCTATCCTCCACTATCTCCCAGAGTTCACTCAAATTCATGTCTGTTGAGTCGGTGATGCTATCTAACCATCTCATCCCCTTTGCTATCCCTTAAAATGCCACATAACTAATTAAAAGATAAACCAACAATTTGTATGCCAAGTGAGAGATTACAGGATGCTTTCTTATTGTGTATCTAATTGATACATCAACGCTGTGAAATAGACTAGATAAGTATTTATCATCCCCATTTTATAGAAGAAAAATCCAACAGTGGGTGTTTGGTGGGGCTGGCATTCAAAACAAGACCCTCAGATCCTAAATTCCAACTCTTTCTCCCTAACCCTGTACCTTTCCCTGAGTCCTTGCAATGCACAGTCGAACAGTTACTCAATATGCTTTCCTGTGTGCAATTTTCACTCTCTCCCAATCTCTTCTGGCTCCTTATTTCTCTGGAAAGCAATGGGATAGTAGAAAAGTAGGCAAGGGATCAGACCGACCTCACCAAATATCATGTTTTTTTTCGTTTAGAGGGTCACTCACCACCAGGTACGCCCCAAGGATGCGTCGGTAGGAACTCCTGGCGTTCCAGATCCCTTCTTGCAGGGGCCGCGCTATGTGGGCAAAACACTGGTCAATGGCCTTCTCCAGCAACTGTATCTTCTCTTCCACAAATCTCCGCAGGCCACTCATGTGCAAGTGTTCATTCTAGGGACAAGGACCAGCAGGAGCATGAAGCTATGCCCTCCCTATAGGCATCGGCTTTTGCAGGTCTGCTTCCTCTAAGCCTGTCCAGGTTGCTGCTGCTGCTGCTTGAGCTAATCACCCACAGTGGACTTCACCCTGTCACCCAGTAAAGCATCCTCCAGTCCCCAGATCTCCTTAAGCTTTGTGGGATTGGCATGCGTGTGTCTCTAAGTTGTGTCTGACTCTTTGCAACCCCATGGACTGTCTCCTGCCAGGCTCTTCTGTCCATGGGATTTCCAAGGCAAGAATACTGGAGTGAGTTGCCATTTCCTTCTCTAGGAGCTCTTCCTAACCCAGTGGTCAAACCTGAATCTCCTACATTGGCAGCAGATTCTTTACCATCTGAGTCACCGGGGAAGCCACTTGTGGGATTGGAGTATAGAACAAATATATGCCTCCTACAACTTATTTTAGTGGTATAATCCATTAGGCTATTGGAAAGAGTAAATATTTTTTAAAATCCAGCCATTATTAAAAGAGATTTTTTCCAATGACATCTGATTTGACAAATATTTAATGAACTTGGTGCAGTTTGGGAGGATAGGGTTTCTCAAATTTGTGTGAGAAAAATGTGCATAGAACTCACTGGGCAAGTCGGTTCAAACCCGAGCACCTGGGATTCTATGCTTCTAACAAGTCCCAGGCTAACAGTGACCTTCTGGAATAAATAACAGAGCTATAGGACCATCAAAATAAAGACTTGGTTCCTGCTTCAAAGGAGAACAGCCTAATCAGGGAAGAAATGTCAATTCAAACATACAAGGGAGTGACTACGAGAGGCTGTCTTGACCTCTAGGTTACAAACTGGGAACTCTATAGTGCCTGCCCCTGTATGAGAACCCTGGAGACCGTGCAGTGTCCACCTGCAGTGGAAAGGAGCCACAGTCCTTAGCTCAGCACTTAAGGCCCTTCTTGGCCAGAACTCAACCAATTTCTCCAGCATCGCCAGCTCTCTATTTGCCCAAAAGGTCCTCCCGTGTAGCTGCCCATGAACTTGCTGCCGTTCCCTAAATGTGCCATCCTTCTGGCTGTGCACAGGCTCTGCCCACGTTCTCGTCCTCCCAGAAAAAGTTCAGAAGGCACTTCTCGTGTCATGCTGTCCCTGACTCCCCCAGCAGAGTTGGGGTGCCCTTTCCTGGGCTTCCCTGGTGGCTCTGATGGTAAAGCGTCTGCCTGCAGCGCGGGAGACCCGGGTTCTATTCCTGGGTCGGGAAGATCCCCTGGAGAAGGAAATGGCAATCCACTCCAGCACTCTTGCCTGGAAAATCCTATGGACGGAGGAGCCTGGAAGGCTGCAATCTATGGGGTTGCTGAGGGTCGGACACGACTGAGCGACTTCACTTCACTTCCTGGGCTCCCGTTGCATTTGGTACACCCCTGCTATGCTGTGTCTACCTCAGGCCACGTGTCTCCCTGTTCTGGGCCAAGACCTTGCTGAAGAGACAGACCGCTATTCGTGCTTCTTTCTTCCAGGCATGGCACGGAGAGTGCAGTACATAAACGTTTGTGGAGTGAGTGAGTGGCATGGATAAATGGCTGGAAAACGTAGGGTTTTAAATTCTATTCCAAACTGGATGACAGAAATAGCTCTTGCATTAAGGTGTGACCTTCCATAGATAATTTATCATCCCTGAATCCTCAAGGGCATTGTCTGTGAAGTAAGTTGAATAGAGCTGGATGATCCTGAAAATAGCCTCAAACTCTTGCATTCTGAGTCTCAGAATAGATGAGTTTCAGAAGTTTATGGAAACTATCCCATTTCAAGCATGCCCTGGGAAGTTTCAGAGTTTTCACTAGTTAGAGTTCTATACTGTAGCTCACCAGGCTCCTCTGTCCATGGAATTCTCCATGCAAGAATACTGGAGGGGGTTGCGATTCCCTTCTCCAGGTGATCTTCCTGACCTAGGGAGATCGAACTCCGGTCTCCTGTGTTACAGACAGATTCTTTACCACCTGACCCACCAGGGAAGCCCTGGAATTCTATAAGCAGGACTTCTTTCTCAGAGTGCATGCTGGGTTCTTTGAAATTTGTGGTGTCACTGGTGAGCAAAATGAAAGGAGAGAGAAGTCATGAAAAGGAATGCCACAGGCAAGATTCTCACAATGGCTCACTCTCAACGAATCCTTATTGAAGAAGGAAAAGAATGATAAGCAGAAGGGCTGGGAATGAAGAAAGGGAAAAAGGCTGGCATCTACTATGAATAAATGCAGGGCTCATTCAGCATTGAGATTGTCATAATCAACTTCCCATTAATTCATAAAAATAAAGGTGAGATCCCTGTTCATTTAAAACCACTAACTGGACTTCTCTGGGGGTCCGGTGGTGGAGAATCCACCTGCCAGTGCAGGGGACATGGGTTTAATCCCTGGCTTAAGAAGATTCCACAGGCCACAGAGCGACTAAGCCCGTGCCCCACAACTACTATAGCCTGTGCTCTGGGACCTGGGAACCACCCCAAGAGAAGCCACTTAATGGAAAGCCTTCACACCCCAACTAAGAGCGTACCTCTTGCTTGCCACACCTAGACAGAAGCCAGTGCATAGCTATGAAGACCCAGCACGACCAAAGATGAAATTAATTAATTTTAAAAATATAAAAATCA
>SJYF01000412.1:1868496-1881917 GCA_006410515.1 Procapra przewalskii
AGCACGACCAAAGATGAAATTAATTAATTTTAAAAATATAAAATAAAATCATTATTCTCTAATTTTTGAGTTTGAGTCATAATCTTAAAAAAAAAAAAAAGGTCCATCACATACAATTTTAGAGTTTTCCCCCCCAGAATACAAAGGAATTGATAAAACTCTTGCCTTCCAACTTTTGATCAAAGAAGTAAGGCTGAGACTGATATGTGAGGCCAAAGAATTTTGAGGAGGGTTGCTGGCAGCCCCCTCTAAAAGGCTAGGATAGAATTCCAGCCAGCCCCCTCCTCTGCGTCTTCTGTCGCCTAGAGTCTGGATACGAGGAGAGAACTGAGGCTGTACTTCCATATCACACTCCAGCTTGGACGGCAGAAGGCTTTGTCCCGGTGTTTATCAAATAAACCAACCACACACAGCACCGCATCTGATTCATTTTCCATCAGCACTTCCAAAAGCAATCTTTGGCTGGGCAGCAAGGCAACTTTCACCCCGAAGAATTTTTTCAGGAAGTTGGAATGTCAAAACCTTCACTAGTATTTCAGAGGACAAAAGTCAAGTAGAAAATCTCAAATTCCATAAAGGTGTTTTTTTTTTTCTTGTTTTCACAAAACTGGAACAAACACAGAGTAAAAGACATGAGGGAAAAGATGGTGAATCTTGCTCTATTTGGCACTTTTTATGTAGAATTTCTAAAATGGAAAAGACCCTAACGCTGGGGAAGATGGAGGGCAGGAGGAGAAGGGGACGACAGAGGATGAGATGGTTGGATGGCATCACCCACTCCATGGACATGGGTTTGAGCAAGCTCCAGGAGACAGTGAAGGACAGGGAAGCCTGGCATGTAGTCTCAAAGAGTCGGACACGACTGAGTGACCAAACGACAACAACAAAGACATTTGACCAACACCGCGTGGACTATTAAAAGTCGACATTGCGGGTCTTCCCAGTGGCTCCCTGGACTGACTCCCAAATCAGGGGGCTTGGGTTCGATGCCTGGCTGGAGAAGTAGATTCCACATGCCATAACGAAGACCCGGCGCAGCCAAATAAATAAAATATTGTTTAAGAGTCAGCATTGCTCCCTTTCAGCATTGAAGTCACATCCAGACCAGCTGCCTCAGCTAGTCCCTCCACTGGGCCCTCCCAGGCTGACTGTCCCATGTTATCGGGACCAACCAGATCGTACATTTCTCTACCCCTTCCCTTTTCTATGTAACAACAGGTCAGACAGCTTGGCCAAGCAAATATGACAGATGACAGCAAGTATGGCAATAAAGAAACACCAACCAAATGAGAATGTCCAAAGGCTGTTAATTCAGAGCTTGCTGTAGCAAGGGAGTCAGTGGGCATCATCTGCTTTTGGCAGATACTCAAAGGCAGGCCAGGGGCTTCCCTGGCAGCTCGACAGTTAAGAATCTGCCTGCAATGTGGGCAGGTTCAATCCCTGGGTCTGGAAGATCCCCTGGAGAAGGGAATGGCTACTGGCTCCATCCCAGTATTTTTGCCTGGAGAACCCCATAGACAGAGGAGCCTGGCAGGCTAGTCCATGGGGTCGCAAAGACAGACACGACTGAGCACAGAAAGACAGGCAGAGGGGTGGGAAGGCTTTCGGCACCGTGAACAGAGACCCCTGGCGTGGGGCAGCCATGAGTGGGGACCTAGAAGCAGGGATCCTATGTGATTCATGAGGATGAGTGAAAAGATGGCGAATCTTGCTCTATTTGGCACGTTTTATGTAGAATTTCTAAAATAATGAATATATTCATCTTTCCTTGGTTGGTCCTTGTTGGAAGCAGGGATAAAGATTAGAGAAGCCCGTGAGCTAACAGGGTTGTCTGTGATGAGAGTTTAATGACTAGCCAATTATAGCAAAAATGTGAATGTCAACAGAACAGTGAGGTCTGCTGGGAGAGTGTCATTTGCAGAATTAAAGGCAATGCCATCATTGCTAAAGGGTTTAATTTGGACAGGAGCTGTAACTTTCCAGTCATACCTCTAGTCATCTGAATTAGATGGGTTGTTTTTGTGTGTTTCAGGTTGTTAAAAATTATTTTTCTGTTCTATAAGCAATCACTGCTCGTATTTTAAAATCCCTAAGCATCGTGGTAATCTCTTTGCAATAAAATGTGGATGAAGGGTAAAAAATTTAAAAAAGGTTAGAGAAGCCCTTGAGCCTGGTGGGCTACAGTCCATGGGGTGGCAAAGAGTTGGATAGGACTGAGTGTCTAAGCACAGCGCATAGGGAAGCCCTTAGCCCTTAACCGAGGTCTGGCCATTTGGGGCTGATTGTTACAGAAGTTATTGCTTTGCTTCCTAGATTGTTATCAGAGATAGCAGTCTAACTTCCTACATGTCTAAGACAGAGCAGGCTGACTTCGTGAACTGTTTATTGTAGATCAGGGGTTGGATTCCCTTACATATACCTCTCTGTTTGTATATTCAATCCCTCACAAGGAAGCAAGGCTTTTGGTAATTTATTCTGGCTGCAAATTTTTCTTCCAAGCTTATAATTTAGCAGCATATCCTTTTTACATGCTTGGGGGCTAAGTCGCTTAGTCGTGTCCGACTCTTTGTAACCCCATGGGCTATATAGCCCACCAGGCTCCTTTGCCCATGGGATTCTCCAGGCAAGAATACTGGAGTGGGTTGCCATTTCTTTCTCCAGGACATCTTCCCGACTCAGGGAACAAACCTACATTGGCAGGCGGATTCTTTACCATTGAGCCACCAGGAAGGCTCAGCTTATTCCAGCAGCAGAAGACACATCTCTCCTACCATTAAACACACTCTATCTGATTCAAGTCTCAGGAGAGTCTAAAGTGACTATTTTTAACTTTCCCTCTCAGCCTGTCACAAGTAAAAAAATTAAAAAGATCAAACTTTCTTTTCTTTCCTTACTCAAAGGTTACAATATTAACCTTCAGATTATCTTTATTTTCTTTAGACTCTCTGAGTTTAGGGTGTTCCTCTGGTCAGAGAAGAAAAGTCATTCCAAGTTAATTCTCTAACTTGATAAGAGGGCGGGTTCTGCCCAGGCTGGGAGGGGTCTCCCCGGCATACCTGCATGTGGTCCGTGCAGCTGAAACTGTCTGTGAGGAGCAACAGGCCAAAAGCTTCAGTGACGTACTTGGTCACCATCCTCCTCTTCTTATCCAAGAGCCTTCTCCTGATATATTCTCTTAGCTTGGGGATTTCTGGAATTCACAGGCAACACAAACAGTTTGAAAAGGCCAGAGTTCATAGGAAATAGCATTCATGAAAATGAACAGATCAGGATAGCAGTCTGAACCAACTTCAGCTGAGGTCCTCTGTGGGTGGGATGCTCGTGAAACCAACCATTCTGTCTTCCCCAGTCTAGGATCAGCGACTACAGACGGGAGGTCAGCAGTGAAGCATTAGGAACCGCAACAATGCAGAAACACACATATTTGCTCATAGGTGTGGAAACTGGCAAACTAGAAGTGTGGCACAGAAAGTTCTAGGATGGGAAACTCAGAGTGCCAAGCTTATTCGTGAGAATTTTAATGAGCGAGATAAAAATACATGTATTTATATGAGTTACCAGTTTCCTCCTCGGTGAGGAGCGCCTGCTGCCAGTACTCCTGGGCGCTGACCGTGTACACCAGCTCAGAGGCTTCCAGAACCCTGGAGTCAGCTGGCAGTTTTCTCTGAAGTGAGAGAGGCACACAGGGAACAGAATCACTCAGCCACCACAAAGGCAGCCACGCACCCGCTTCACCAGAGCCTTCAGCAAACTTGAGCTCATCCACTTTGAGTTCTGCACGAGCCCCATAAGGAATGAGCAACATTCTCAAGGTCAGATGTTCCCATCTGTCCCCCTCACCAGGTCAGAGGTCGTGAGGACACTGTTGCAGAGATTCTCTGCCGAGTTAAAAAATAGCAATTCTATTTTTGTATATGGAAGTGTATACAGAAAATAGTTCAGAAGTGTATTTAACCTTTAAAAAAAGAGTTACAATTCTATTTTTGTATATGGAAGTGTATACAGAAAATAGTTCAGAAGTGTATTTAACCTTTAAAAAAAGAGTTACCATGGGATCTAGCAATCCTGGATCCTGGGCATGTATCTGGAGAAACCTCTAAGATACATGCACCCCAATGTTCGTAGAAGTACTAGGAACGGACGGAGAAGATGGGCTCTCTATGTGTATGTATGTGTGTGTGTGTGTATATATATTTATATATATATACACACACACAGCAGAATATTACTCAGCCATTCATCTGCTGATGGCCACTTAGACTGTTTCCGTGTCTTGGCAACTATAAATAATGCTGCCGCGAACACTGGGATGCATGTATCTTTTTGTGTTAGTTGTAACCCCATTTTTAAAAAAATCTAGCTTTGTCACTTAAATCATTTTGCAGTGATAACACTCTGTCTACTTCTTTTACTTGTATGAGCATTTTGATATATACTCCTTGTACCCTAACCTTTATTTTTAATATTATTCTCTACTCTTGGGCTTCCCTGGTGGCTCAGCTGATAAAAGAATCCGCCTGCAATGCAGGAATCCTGGGTTAGATCACTGGCTTGGGAAGATCCCCTGGAGAAGGGAACGGCTACCCACTCCAGTATTTTGGCCTGGAGAATTCCATGGATCCATGGACTGTATAGTCCATGGGGTAGCAAAGAGTCAGGCATGACTGAGCGATTTTCACTCAGTCATTCACTAAAAGAAACCCAATTTTCTTTTATAGTAATAGGTCCATGTTTTGGGACAGAGAAAAAAAGAAATTGGTCTGAATATAAACTTGCTGCCAGTGAGCAAAGATAGTTTTATAACATCTTGTTGTTTTTAGTTCTCTTTGAGACCCCATGGACTGCAGGATGCCAGGCTTCCTTGTCCTTCACTGTCTCCTGGGGCTGGCTCAAACTCACATCCATCCAGTCAGTGATGCCATTCAACCATCTCATCCTCTGTCGCCCCCTTCTCTGCCCAGCAGGAGATCTTTCCTGGCATCAGTGTCTTTTCAAATGAGTCGGCTCTTCGCATCAGGTGGCTAAAGTATTGAAGCTTCCCCTTCAGCATCAGTCCTTCCAATGAATATTCAGGACTGATTTCCTTTCAGATTGACTGGTTTGATCTCCTGCTGTCCAAGGAATTCTCAAGAGTCTTCTCCAACACCACAGTTCAGAAGCATCAATTCTTCGGCACTCAGCTTTCTTTATAGTCCAACTCTCGCATCCGTACATGACTACTTTAAAAACCATAGCCTTGACTAGATGGACCTTTGTCAGCAAAGTAATGTCTCTGCTTGTTAGTATGCTGTCTAGGCTTGTCATAGCTTTTACTCCAAGGAGCAAGCATCTTTTAATTTCATGGCTGCAGTCACCATCTTCAGTGATTTGGGAGCCCAAGAAAATAAAGTCTGCCACTGTTTCCATTATTTCCCCATCTACTTGCCATGAAGTGATGAATCTGCCTGCCATGATCTTAGTTTTTTGAACCCTGGGTTTTAAGCCAGTTTTTATTCACTGTCTTCTTTTACCTTCATCAAAAGTTTCTTTAGTTCCTCCTCGCTTTCTGCCATTAGGGTGGTGTCATCTGCCTATCTGAGGTTATTGATATGAGGATATTGATTTTTAATGTCTGATCCTGAAAGGATTCAGCTTAAATTAAGGGCCAACATGTGAACTTGAACATCAAACAGAACACAATAATTCTGTGAAAAGTAATGAGTTCATATGATCTTTAAACTGAGTAAAACAATAAGGTATTGTGAAATAATATCTGTCTGTCTATCAGCTTCTGCCCTGAGTTCCTGACACAGGGCTCCTGAGACCCTTATACAAAGAGGTGTTGGGAGAATCTTTCATGATAAAATTTACTCTTTGACCCCAGGTCCCAGCACAGAACTCCCAAATCCCTTGGGATTTCTAAGCACACCCCCTTTCTCCAGAGAGGAGAGAAGAGCTGGAAATGTAGTTCATAATTGATCATGTCTACATGAGGAAGCTCCATAAATTCCCAATAACATAGGATTCAGAGAACTTCCAGGTTGGAGAAGACATCCACCTACTTGGAGAGCAATGCACCCCAGTTTCATGGGACTGAAGCTCCGGCCCTGGGGAGCCTCCCAGACCTTGCCCTATGCATATCTTGATCTGGCTGTTCATTTATACCAAATTCTTTATTATGTAATAAACTGGTAAATGTGAGTAATTGATCCACTGAGTTCTGTGAGCTGTTCTCGCAAATAACTGAATCCAAGGGAGAGGAAGTCATAGGAACCAATTTGTAATGAAGCCAGAAGTCGTGCGTAACCTGGGGACCTCCTTCTTGCGGTCGTATCTGAAGTGGGGGCAGTCTTGCGGGACCAGACCCTTAACCTGTGGGGTCCGATGCTATCTCCAGGTTCTTGTTGCTGTTTGGTCGTATCCAGCTCTCTGGCAACCCCATGGACTTCAGCCCGCCAGGCTCCTCTGTCCATGGGATTTCCCAGACAAGAATACTGGAGTGGGTTGCCCTTTCCTCTTCCAGGGGATTTTCCTGACCCAGGGATCAAACCCACGTCTCCTGCATCGGCAGGCGGATTCTCTACCACTGAGCCACCTGGGAAGCCCTCTCTCCAAGTAGACAGTGTCAAACTGAGTTAAACTGTAAGGCACCCCGCTGAGATCAGGGAGAATTGTTCAGTGTGGGGAAAATGCCACACATCTGTGGTCAGAAGTGTGAGCATGGTAATTGTGTGCAAGTGAAAAAGAGGAACACACAGGAACACAGGAGCATTGGTGCTGGTTTTCTTTACAGGTTTGCTAAAGCAAAGGCAAAATACGGTATAATAATCAGCTCAAAAAACATGCCTGAACATCAAAACCTAGCCCTCTCTTGCCTACCACATACAGTTAGCCATCCTGAGCTTTCCGTTTTCCCTGAACTTCTCAACACCACCTACCCTAACTGCCAGCATGACTGAGGACCCTTCCTCTGAGTTCCTCTGGTTGACTCAGGTTCCTATCATTCCTTTTTTTATTTTTGTAACACCACCTAGATTACAGAAAAAGCCTCCGCAGCTCATCTCTCTACCTCCAGTCTTCACCAGCCCCTCTTCCCACTACCCATTCTCCATACTGGGCTTCCCAGGAGGCAGTAGTGATAAAGAACCCGCCTGCCAAAGCAGGAAATGTTTAGAGGCGTGGGTTCAATCCCTAGGTTGGGAAGATCTGGAGAAGGGGATGGCTACCCACTCCAGTATTCTTGGCTGGAGAATCCCATAGACAGAGGAGCCTGGCAGGCTCTGGTCCATAGGGTTGCAAAGAGTCGGACACGACTGAGCTACTTAGCACACACATGTTCTCCATAGTACTGAGAAAATCACCTTTCTAAAATATTCCCAAATTGAGATCAATAAGAGTAGTCCCAGGTGTCTGTCATTTTCCATAAATATTTTTTTCTTAATTTTCATTTTTGTAATTAAGCATACACATTTCTATGAATGGCTATATAATCAAATTCTGCCTCATTTTTTCCATGGCTAAATTAAAATATGCTCCAAATGAAGGCCTGCAGGGCAAGTAAAGGTTTCACAACAATTCAGACTGAAAAAAGGTGGCTGGAGAATGAAGGTGTTATGCAGCCATCAGAAGGGGAGCTGTGCAGACCTGGAAGAACTTATGCCATTAAGAGTCAGAACCAGAGGCATCTGCGAGCTGACATTTTTGCACAGTCCCCATCTCATACACACCAGTTTGCCACATTTATTAGCAGTAAATAAACTCGTGAATTGTAAATTGAGGTATTGGGTTGGCCAAAAAGTTCATTCAGGCTTTTCCGTAAGATGGTACGAAACCTCAAACGAACTTTTTGGCCAACCCAATATTTTCTGTCTCTACTTCCATAAACAATATAATTATACCCTCCACAATTAATGAGAACCAGAACAGCTCTTCTGAGTTACTGCCTCATTAAAATCAGCATTCAAGAGTTGCTTGGTAGAAGACCTTGGCTTACGTTTGAGGTCTGATTATTCTGAATTAGAAACAAAAAGCTTTGCAATTTTCAGTTCCACATTGTACACCAGACATTTTCTGCATCAAAATAATTGAAGTCAAAATACAGAAAGCAGTTAACTATAGAACTGGCTGCAAGGCCAAATGCTTTTCCTATTAAACCCAGCCCTGAAGATTGAGTTTCAGCAAAGCCACCTCACCTATCACATCTAACACTGAGGTTGTTTTCTTTATATTTATCTTCAAAGGATGCTTCAACCTGCATGATAATCCCTGATTTTATCTGCTCGTGGTTCTCAGTAAACCATACACTCATTCAATTCTTCCAACAATCACAGGCAGTAGACATTATTGCTTTACAGATGAGAAAATGGAGGTCAGGTACAGTAATTTGCCTAAGGTTACAAAGTAATTAATCAATAGGACACATCATCTACTTTAAAAGCTGTTGCCCAAACAGGCACTTGTGTCTCAAAGTCTGAGCAGTTGAAAAGCAAAGAAATGCATAGCAGAATCTGTTCACTCACCTGGAGTTTATCCTTGAGAACTTTATTCCTCTGTAGCTTTATCATTTCATTTCTTTCCAAAACAGCTTCTCGCTGACTTTGAACAGCTTGCTGGATTATAAGGAGAAATAACAGCATGGCCAAGAATGCAGGGTTATCAAGAGTAATAAAGGGATAAGGGGGAAACATTGAAATAAAGGGGACATTTAGGGGGCTGCTCTTCATTTAACCCAGACAGGTGTGCAGGTGTTCCAGTCATATAACACTGGTCATAAAAAGTGAAGTCGCTCAGTCGTGTCCGACTCTTTGCAACCCCGTGGACTGTAGCCTACTAGGCTCCTCGGTCCACAGGATTTTCGAGGCAAGAATGCTGGAGTGGGTTGCCATTTCCTTCTCCAAGTCATAAAAAGTATTGTCTAAAAATAACTAGTCCAAACTTTGGCCTGTCAATTACATCTCAATCGAGCTTTAAAAAAGAAAACAATTAGTCCGTACTTACATTTCCCACTTTTCTTTCCCTGAAATGAAAAATGGAAGAATTACTTATCTCATGATGTGTCACGCAGTCTTGACTTGCCCTGAAAGCATGCCTTTGTTCCTCTCCCTAAGCTCTTTCTTCAGCCTAAAGGCTCTGGCCCACCTCCAGGGTCCATTTGATAGTAGTATCTTAATTTCTTGTTATTTCATCGTCGGTGGGATTTTCTGTGCCCCCACCCCTATCCCAGTCAAGATGCAGACCTCTGTTGATGGACATTTTAGAGAGTATCGCACAGAGTGTGAAGCAAGTCAAAAGGAGAAAAATAGAAAAAATGGTACTGATGAACCTATTGGCAAAGCAGAAATAGGCACAGACAGAGAGAACAAATGTCTGGACTTTAAGCAGGGAATGGGGGAGTGGGATGAATAGGGAGACTGCGATTCACATATATATATACACACTATGTATAAAATGCATAACTCGTGAGAACCTACTAGCTAACACATGAAACTCTACTCAATACTGTGGTGGCCTAAATAAATCTGAAACAGAATCTAACGATTCAAAGCTGCACCACCCAGACAGCGTTATAGGAAGTGTCTCCTAGCTGTGGGGCATCTACACTTCCCATATCGGTGGGGGCAAGGCAGGTCCATCACACTGTGAGACACCGGGAGCTGCTGTGTGCCTCTCAGACTCATGAGTGGCGCCCCTGGAGCTATGCAGAATTCAGCCTATTGGGTGTTAAGCAGCTGCTCTGAAAGATTCTCAAGACAACCTACCCGATGGCCCAGAAGTCACCCAGGCATCTCTTTCATCACCAACGGTCACTTGCCTGAGTCCACATGCCCATGAGTCAGAGCTCTGTCGTTACGGTAGTTACGGCGCCTGGGACCCACAGCGGGAAGCCCGCGTCCCTGCACGCCCAGAGCAGTACCTCAGATATTCCGGCAGGTGGAGCTTGTCGGTCTTGGTGACCACCAGGGCCAGGTCCCTGCAGAACCCTCTTTGGCAGGCTTTCATGCTCTCGTTCAGAAGGTCCTCGTGGGCTCTCCCTCCAGAGATCCTTTCAATGTCACTGATCACCCAGATCACGGAGCACTTGTCGATGGTCTGTGAAACACGACCGCAGCGTGTTTAAGAGCATACATGGTGCCTCGGTTGTAACATGTTTGTCGCTCAGTTGCCCAACTCTTGTGACCCCATGGACTGTAGCCTGCCAGGCTTCTCAGTCTACGGGAGTCTCCAGAAAAGAAGACTGGACGTGTTTCCTTCATGTGTCACGTCCATCCTCCGGGCTCTGCCCCAGCTCTCTGTCCAGCCCCATCTCTCACCAGCCCCCGCCAGTACACTCTCTATTCAGCAGCCACATGAGCTTGCTGCACATCCGTGGGTGTAAGTTGCACATCTGTCTTGGGGTCTTTGCTCTTGCCACAGCCTCTGCTTGACCTCCATTTGCCCTCTGAGATCACCAAGGGCTGCCTGAGGCTAGGTTGGTCACCCCATCTCTGCATCCCATAGCACCTGTACTTACCTGCCCTGGTGCTTCTCAGGCAGAGCTACTGTACAGCTACTACACTGTACAAGATTGGCACTCTGCACCCCTCCCCCGCTGCTCACCCAGACTGCGAGCTGCTGGATGGGAAGGGGCCATATCACTCAACTTGGACTCCGTAGCACCTCAAACACATTACCTTGCCCATACTAGAAGCTTCATAGATGTTTGTCATTAGTTATTGATAGAACTCAAGAAATCAGACCTTCAGTCCCAGATCCCTCACTAGCTGGATTCACTAAGCTGTCCTCTAGGGAGAAGTCTTGTTTTTCCGAAACTAGTCCTGGTCATGGGTTTATCCCAAAGCTGTCGCTGCAGAGCATTATTTTGATGTCTGGCTTACCCGGCATATGCAGAGCACGACCACAAGGTGGCAGCAGGGAGCCAGAAACGCATATGATTGAATTGAACATGAAATTGTAACTTAATGATTTGATAGCATACGTATTGCTTTCTCAAATATACAAGAAGTAATTGTGACATTTCTCGGACTGTATTGTTTTACCCATCTTGTCTCTCCATATAAATGGAAAACTGATCCAACTCCAGGATTGAATTTATGGTTCCTCAGAATAACACTTTGCACATAAAGGTGTGACAAGTTTATGAGTTGCTCACTAAATCATTATTTGCTCTGTGCCACTGGTCCTTAACTAGTGGACCTTCGACAATGCCGGGAGACATTTCTAACTGTTCAGACTGGAGGGGACGCTAGTGGGCAGAGGCCACAGATGCTGTAAGTGAAATGAAGTCGCTCAGTCGTGTCCGACTCTTTGCGACCCCATGCACTGTAGCCTACCAGGCTCCTCCCTCCATGGGATTCTCCAGGTAAGAGTACTGGAGTGGGTTGCCATTTCCTTCTCCAACAGATGCTGTAAGCATCCCATAATGCCTAGATTGGGCCCCTACAGCAAAGAATTTCTCTGCCCTCTCCACCTCCAAGTCAAAAGAGCTGGGGCTAAGAAACCATGGTGTAGAGCAGGGGGGGTTCAGACTTATTCTTAGCAGTGGATCCCTTTTCCAAATGAAATCTTAGGAAGAACTCCAATGGTCCAACTTGATTTTTTAAAAGTAGACCAGCTTTAGTTGAATTTGAAGTGGAGGGTTTGGAGTCCCCATCTTCTCTGCACCCTCCCATCCTCTGCCCATGAACCTCTTGGCTTCATGGATCATTGTTTTGAAAGAAACCATCTCGAGAGTCAAACAGACTTCATTGTTTTATAGAAAAAGTACATAGTAGACCCCACGAGGCAAAGGATTGACTTAAGGGCACACAAATCTGGGTCCTGAAGCTCCTCCCCTGCATGGATGGACTCAAATTCAGGTAGGAAAATAAAACCCATCTCTCCCTCCCCCTTCCCAATTACAACCAATTCAGGGAAGCGTCAAACAATTCTATCAGTTGTGGAAGATGAAACCTGCCAGCTCCTCCTCCAGGGCAGGGTCCCCTTTACCTTGCATCCCCCTGGTCCTGGTGAATCGCTGTCATTGTCGTTGTTTAGTCACTCAGTCATGTCCAGTTCTCTGCAACCACATGGACTGTATAACTCTCCAGGCTCCTCTGTACGTGGGATTTCCCAGGCAAGAATACTGAAGTGGCTTGCCATTTCCTTCTCCAGGGGATCTTCCCAACCCAGGGATCTAACCAGGTCTCCTGCCTTGCAGGCAGATTCTTTACCATCTGAGCCACCAGGGAAGCCAAACGAAAGAGGACGTCGATCATAAAAGTTGCAGTGGTTAAATTTCAGGCCCTGCCAGAAAAGGCCAATCTATAAGACAAGAGCCTCTGGAACTGGGAGGGGGTGGAATGGCCCCTGCCGCCCCCACGCACCTCCCTCCTTGCAATGAGAACGGGTCTCTGAGAGGTCAGGTGACACTTAGGTGGCAGCACAGGGGAATTTGAGTTAATGGTCTTAGTTTANGTTTAGGGAGGGCACTGCTGGCAGCTGGAGGGGTAGGGGAGGGGGGGTGTATTCTGTTCTCCCTGGTTGGAGGGGAGTCTAGTAACTTTTCCTGAGAGGATATCACAAAACCACAAGAATGTGGGGGAGCTGTTGCCAAGCAGAGCAGGCTGGGAACTATCACTTTGCTTCAGCCCAACCTCCGCAGAGCCCGGGTTCTGAGCCAGGTCTGCGGGCTCCTCTGGTCTGAGTGGCCTTTGATAAGCTGCCCAGTGTGTCTGAACTGGCAGCAGCCGTGGCTCCGTCCTGTGCCAGAGGCTGGCCACCCCCCGAGGCTGTCACTCCCCACGCGCGCCTGAAACTCGAGGAGGTGGTGGATTCCACCCCGAGACCCGAAGCCCTGCAGAAACGAAGGCTCTCCCAGCCAGGCCTGAGCCGGCCGCCAGGGACAGAGGACGCTGGGAGACTGCCTCCACCTTAAAGAACTGTTAGGGACGCTTCCCAGGTGGCTCAGTGCTCAAGAACCCGCCTGCCGGTGCAGGAGACATGGGTTCCATCCCTGATCCAGGAAGATCCCACACACCATGGAGCAACTAAGTCCACGCACCACCGCTACTGAAGCCTGCCCCCTCGAGGGTCCACAGCTAAGGAGGCTGTGTGCTGCAGCTACCGAACCCCGTGCACAAAGCCCTGCTGAAGCCTGGGCAGCTACCGGAAGCCCGTGCTCTCCAACAAGAAAAGCCAGTGCAGTGGGAAGCCGACAGGCTGCAACTAGTGACTAGCCCCTGCTCACCATTGCTAGAGAAAGCCCGCACACAACAGCAAAGACCCAGCACACCGAAAAAAAAAAGAATTGTTAGGGGACTTTCTGGAGGTTGAGACAGAGCCTCAGCTGAGAAGGCAGGAATCTGCTCTCAGGTTTAAATTCTGCCACTCAGTAGCTGTGTGGTTTTGGGCAAAGGACTTTCCATCTCTGAGCCTTCATTTCCTTAGCTGTACAATCAGGGCAC
>SJYF01000412.1:1887189-1899665 GCA_006410515.1 Procapra przewalskii
TGGGAAGGAAGGAGGGGGAAAGAGAGAGAGAAGGAAGGAAGGAAGGAGAGGAGGAAAGAAGAGAGAGAAGATAACAGGGAGGGAGAGAAGAAGAGGAGAAGGAAGGAGGGAGGGAGGCAGCGCTTACCTGGTCGGAGAGAAGGTGGATTTTGGCCTCATACTGCTCACAGCAGCCCGAGCTCACTTGAACGATACAGGACGTACATATACTTTCTCCAGACACAGGTAGGAACGTGGCTTGCTGGATGATGGCATTGATCAGGGAGCTCTTCCCGGCCCCAGTGCTTCCGACTAATCCAATGTAGATGGGGTCCAATGATGGTTTTTCAATCAAGGCAAGAAGCCTGTTTCTAGATAAGTTTTAAAACGCTCATTGTCAAGGTCATCAAAGCAAGGTTGGGAGAATGTCAGAACATACAGCAAACAATCCTGGTCAAGTCACCCCATCTTTCTGAATCCTCTCTGCAGTCTTTTTGGTCAAAGGAGAATATTCAGCCCTGTTTACTATATAGAGTTGTCAGGAGGATCGAATGAGATTATGCAAATGGTCGGGGAACCAAGTCCCCACATGCTCCGGGGCAACAGAGCGTACGTGGCACAACTGGAGAAACATATGTGCTGTGTATGTGCCACGACAAGGGGCCCATGTGCTGCAACCAAGACTCAGCACAGAAAATAAATCGTTTATTTAAAAAAAGAATATTTGCAAAAATATTCTTTGCAAAAATATTTGGCAATGATAATTCTTCCAGGTAGCACAATAGTAAAAAATCCGGCTGCTGATGGGAGAGTGGCAAGAGACATGGGTTCAATCCCTGGGTCGGGAAGATCCCCTTGAGTTGAAAATGGTAACCCACTCCAGGATTCTTGCCTGGGATATCCCATGGGCAGAGGAGCCTGGTGGGATACAGCCCATGGGGTCGCAAAGAGAAGGACACGACTGAGCACACAAGAAGAAATGATAATTCTACACAAATTCTACAATGTCTTTATAGATGTGACATCTCCTTGTTTATGTTCCATGAAAATTACACAGTCTTGATCTTAGACATGAGCTTTATACAGTGGTGAGAAGTGTTATTAGGAGCAACCCTGAGGGTCTGACTGGGCAGGAGATGTAGCCTCGACCCCACTTAAATCTTTCAAGGCAGCTGGACAGGACCTTTGACGGCACAGGCTCAGAGTCCCACAGCCTGGGCTAGATTCTGTTAAGGGACCAGACCTGAGCCATGACAGGCTCAACAAGCTATACTAAGCCTAAGATTCAGATTCTTGTAAAACCTGAGTCATGATTCCGGGAAACCACACCCTGGGAAAGTCCCCAATGGCACCAAACCTGAGCCAATCTGGATAGGGGTGCGGGATTTGAAAACTGCACGTACGGCTCAGCCAATCATTACCCGCCAGCTGTACTAAGAACCGCCTGTATAACAGCAGCTGTGATTCAGAGCTCAGGGCTCTCGTCAAGACTCCACTGTGCTGGATGAGACAGGAGCCCTAGCTCGAGCTAGCAATAAAACCCCTTTATGCTTTTGCATTGCTGTGGATGTCTTATTCTCTCAGTTTTGGGGACTCGGACTTCAGGCATAACAATTCCACCCGTTTTACTCATCAGCAGTGTGACTTTGGTCAATGTCTTGGACTCTTTGAGCCTCAATTTTGGGAAAATAGTGGAGTGATAATCATGGCTTCTACTTGATTAGTTTGGGGACAGTTAAATGGAATTTGATGTATGAATGTAAAGCACTTTCACTTTCCGTTTTCAAAATCTTTAGCAGATTGCCTAGCAACGGTGACAGCGTAGTGTGGCCACGACCAGTGTTAACAGAAATGGCCCATAGCAACAGAACTTTCTGGCTTTCTTTGCTTAGTTCCTAACCAGAAATTCTCTTTTATTATTGCAGAAAAGCATCTACCACCACCTAAGGAAAGACATCCAAGGAAGATCTGATGGTAGCCGATACCAGACTCACATGAGGTACTTAACGCTGCTGGGGATGCTGTCATCCAGGAACACAGACTGAATAAGTTTCTGGTAAGTGTTGCTCAAAACTCTTCTGGTCCGAGACTCCAGTTTTTCATCTGGAATAAATAGAGATGTATTAGCAGGGATGTATTAATACCTGGCAGGCTTCCCTGGTCACGCAGACAATAAAGAAGCCACCTGCAATGCGGGAGACCTGGGTTCAATCCCTGGGTCGGGAAGATCCCCTGGAGGAGGGCATGGCAACCCACTCTTCTCGCCTGGAGAATCCCCACGGACAGAGGAGCCTGGTGCCCTGCAGTCCAGGGGTGGCAAAGAGTCAGACGCGACTGAGTGATCAAGCACATTCATACCTGGCAGGGATCAAGCACTTGGCCTGCACAGGGCGAGTCTGCTTAATATTGCAGAAAAGGTGGGGCAGGGTGGGGGATGAAATGAAAAGCCAGTTAAACAAAAGAGCAAGTTATCTGATGGAGAGGTCATAGATCGTCAATCATTGATGACTATAGCCCCCTAAGGAGCCAGGCAGCTCTGAAGTTAACACAAGTTGGCGTCCACTTCACCATGGGCTACAGCACCTCTACAGTCTTCTCTCCTGTGGTCATAAACAGAAGAAAACTGCAAGGACATCCTATGCAGAAAGAAAGAAAGTGAAGTCACTCAGTCACGTCCGACTCTCTGCAGCCCCATGGACTGTAGCCTATCAGGCTCCTCCGTCCATGGGATTTTCCAGGCAAGAGTGTTGGAGTGGTTTGCCATTTCCTTCTCCAGGGGATCTTCCCAACCCAGGAATCGAACCCGGGTCTCCCACATTATAAGCACTTTACCATCTGATCCAGCAGGGAAGCCCAGGACATCCTATAAATAACCACAAAGGCACCAAAGCAATCATTTTCACAGTGTTAATCAGGAAGACATTATTTTTGTAACAAGCCTTCTATCCAGATCTTAAGAGATAAACTGTCAGATCACAGTATCTCTGCAGAGACTAGGAGGCCTTCTTTAAAAAAAAAAATTATTTATTTGGCTCTAGCTGCAGCATGCAAACTCTTGGCTGCAGTATGTGGGATCTAGTTCCCCAACCAAGGCTCAAACCTGGGCCCTCTGCACTGGGAGCTCAGAATCTTAGCCATTGGACCACCAGGGAAGTCCCGAGGCCTCCTTTAATGGGATCAAGATCATTCAAAGATGTTCCATCCTGCTTCTGCTTCTCCAAGTACCCTTCTCTTCTTCTGAGGATGTTAACACATCTGGGAAAGAACAGAGCTGCATTAAACAAGCGATAGAGCATTTTCAGGACACTCACATTCCTTGAGGGCGCTTTGTTCCACAGAGGGAAATGCTCGAAACCTCTGGTCTCGATCGGATCGTCTTCTTTTTCTCATTGGTTCTTTAAATATATCATCATCCACTAGAGATAAACAGAAGTTACATAAATTTACATATAAAATTATAGGTCTTGAGGGCATGGTGTACCATAGACCAAAAACACAGTCCACTTATATGCAGACTTTTGACTGTGATGGGGGATAGTCACTCTCCTCCCTGTGTTGTTCAGGGATCACTGTTTTGCCTGACCTCTATCGATAAACGAGCCCCAAGAGGCTAGAAGGATCCCTGCCATCCCTGGTTGTTTGTGAGCTCATTTCAGAAGCAGCCCTGTTGGGTCATTCCAGTCTGATTCCCAATTCCCGGAGTCCCAGGACTTTGCATCTAGTTCCAAAACGCAGCCCAATCTATCTCCCCAGAAGACAAGTCAAGATGACATGAAAAGTTCCTGTTTGCGAATCCTGGGAAGCCAGGATGGCTGGATATTCTTCACCAAGTGCTGAACATGTAGACGGAAGCCTGAGATGGCTCAGTGTGGGGTGGAGATCTCAGGGAGATCTTTGCAACCTGGGAAATTGATCAGGAGCAGAATGAGAGAGCAGAATGGGCCATGTGACCAAGGCAAATTCCTTCTTCTCCCTGAGCCTCAGATTCTTCTTCTGTACAATGAGTCAGTTGACAAAAATAGAAAGAATACAAGAGCGGTGGAGGGTACCCTCCAAGTGGATGTCCCTCAGAGATTAAATTGTGGGATGAGGCTTTTTCCTCCTTCCTCCCTTAAAGATGTTAGTAGCTGCTTCCTTACATAGGCAAGGAAAAAAGTTGCCAAGAAGCAAATCTTTGTAGGCCTGCAGAGGTTGATTCACTTCAGTGGCTTCTGTTGGTTACAAAGTGAAGGACTGGGAGGCTCCAGAATCCTCAGGAAAGGGTTTAACTGAAAACCAAGACAGTGTGTTTAGATGATTTTTTTTTTAATTGTGCTGGGTCTTGGTTACATGTTTATTCTTTAAGCTATAATAATTAAATATGAAAGATAAGGAAATACTGAGCACCCTTACAACATAAATATACATTAAAATCATATGTAATATTTGAACTTTTTTAAAAAAAGAATTCATTTGGCTGCGTTGGGTCCTCAATGTGGCGTGTGGGAGCTTTCACTGTGGTGTGAAGGCGTCTCTCAAGTTGTGGTGCTTGGGCTCAGCAGTTGCGGCTCGTAGTCTTAATTGCCCCACGGCTTGTAGGAACTTGGTTCCCCAAGCAGGAGTCAAATCCACGTCCCCTGCCTTGGAAGGGGGATTCTTAATCACTGGTGCACCAGAGAAGTCCCTGGATGGGTTTTTGAAAACACCCCCCTGGCAGGATTCACCTGGTGAGAAAGGGACAGTATGGGGGGGTCTTTGGGGGTCAAGACTGTTGGAAATGGCCTAATCCAGCACTCCTGGGGGTGGTATAAACCTTAGGCAAATGGCTGTGAGGTGACCTGGAAAAACAGTTGACCCCAATAGTCATAACTCTGTAAGCACATATAAGGGCATGAGGCCCCCAAACTGAGCGTGACACTGGGAGGTCATCTTCCCTCAAGAACCACAGGAAGGGCACATCACTCAGGGACCCAGGATGGCAACCTGAGCAGAAGGCCCAGCCTCCCGCACTGGGCGCCAGGCCCGAGTCCCCCAGACAGCTCAGGCAGCCTCAGTCTGGCATCTTCCTGCACAAATTCCACAGTGTTCTGGAGCCAGCTCACACCCCAGCGTACTGCAGTGCAGGGTGAGCTGTCTGCCAAGGCCTGAATCTTGGCCCCCTCCTGCTCACGCAGTGACAGGGAGTTGAAAGAGCTTGTCCATAGACCCTTCTATCTCAGACATTCTAGCCTTACAAGTATGCTCCACCCAAAGAATTTATCTTGGCTCAGTTTAAGGACTGCCTTAGAACTAAATACCAAGTGGTTGCTGGCTCAGTGGCTAGAGCTAGAGAGAAAGGGGCAGAGAAGAAGAAAAATATATGCCACTAGCTAGGGAGTTTGGGATGGACGTGTACACACTGCTGTATTTAAAATGGATAACAAACAGGATCTACTGTATAGCACAAGGAACTCAGCTCAGTGCTCTATGACGACCTCAAAGGGAAGGAAATCCTAAAAGAGGGGATATATGTACACTTATGGCTGATTCGCTTTGCTATACAGTAGAAACTAACACATATTGTAAAGCAATATACTCCAATAAAAAAAATTTTTTTTAATGGATAACCAACAGGAACCTACTATATAGCACAGGGAATTCTGATCAATATTCTGTAACAACCTAAATGGGAAAAAAAATTTGAAAAAGGACATGTGTGTAGGCACAACTGAATCTCTTTGTTGTATACCTGAAACTATCACAACATTTTTAATCAACTATACTCCATATAAAATTAAAAACTTTTTAAAAATGGAAGCAGTTAAAGTTTTCTGAAGTCCCCACAGTATTTGATTATAATAAGCAAATATCAATATCTAACTTGAGTAATTTAGCTTAAGTAAGGAAATCCACTGTGGGTTAAACTTTTGAACTTTGATATTGATATCAAGGAGGTGACAGAATCACAGGATTTATGAGCTGGAAAGCAATGTAAAATATGTATGGCTTCAGAGGTAGAGAAATCAAGAGACTTGTCGTATGGGTACAGAGCTAGCAAATGGCAGAGCAATAACTAGAAGCCAAGAATGGACACCACAAGTCCAGTGTTTTTCAATGCACAATTACAGTCTTATTGCTTTTAATTATTATCTATTATGGTTTAATATTCTGGAAGATGTTTATAAATTATTCTTCTATTTTATTCATCCCAGAGCTTAAAAAAGAAAGAGTTTTAAATATGTTATGATTAAAACTATCAAGTGAAATCCTAGAAAATCTACCAAAAAGTTTTACCAAAACAAAGCAGATAATGTTTAACTACTAAAAAAATACTACTCCAGCCGCTAGGCCAGTGGCTTGCTGAAGAACACTTGAGAACACATTATAAACAGTGTCTTGGAATTTCAGAGTGTTTTCACACCTGCCTGTGGAAAGAGTAAAAGGAGAGAGGGCCTTGATCTTGACCCTGTGACTCAGGAACTCTTGTTTAAACAATGTTTGCAGAGGATCTTAGCCATAAGCATAAAAGAGTCTTCGTACAGCCTTTATCAGTCTTATCCTTAGTACAGCTTTAGTACAGTCTTATCCTGGCCTTTATTTCAACTTTGTAAGGAGTGGCAATTAGTCTGATCAAAGTTTGGAAACTTATTTCTCAACTAAAGCAAACACTGAGAAGTCAGGCAAAACAGCACAGTTTTACACTTTGCCTTTAATATCTAAAATGAAAAAACCAGTGGAAGGGAGAAAGCAGTTCATCTGGGATTTAAAACACTTAATTGTAGTGCATGCATGGTAAGTCGCTTCAGTGGTGTCCAGCTCTCTGTGACCTACAGACTATAGCCCCCAGGCTCCTCTGTCCATGGGATTCTCCAGGCAAGAATACTGCAGTGGGTTGCCATGCCCTCCTCCAGGGGATCTTTCCCACCAGTTTTATACTAAATTGTAGCCAGAATGAATGGGTGTGAACCGGCCATTCCTCTTATCTTCCCTGTAATTGTTCAAGCACTCCTTTCCCTTTTCCACTATATTACACTGATTTATTGGCAACCCACTCCAATATTCTTGCCTGGGAAAATCCCATGGATAGAGGAGCCTAGCAGGCTACAGTCCAAGGGGTCACAAAATAGTCGGACAGAACTTAGGGACTAGACAACATTGGAGGAAAGGGCAGAGGGCTGGGTGGGGCCGTCCCAAGAAGTCTACCGTGGTCTCTGCTGCTATTGCTCCTTGCTGCCACAAGGTGTCGCTTTTGACAACCATCTCAATACAGGAGCTTTGATCAGATCCTTGAGGGAACCTGCCACAGATTTTCCCAGCAGGACGCCCCACACCTTCAGGACTAACCTCTCCCAAGGGGGCCCTAAAGTTGCAATTCCTTCAGTTTACTTGCCCAGCCATCTCTCAGATACCAGCACTACCCCCCACTGACCTTTTCTACTAAGGGAATTCATCCCCAGGGGTGAGAAAAATTTTCCTCTTCAGTTCTCAAAACACAAAGGATGTGATACAGCCCAGGGGTTGCTTCGCTGCATCTTCCCAGGGGAAGTTCCCTCCGTGTCTCTGGGGGTCCTCCACCCAGCCTTCTAGGAAGGGAGGCCACCCTCAGGGACTCCAGTGTGGTTACCCAACAGCTGTCCTTCAGAAAGCACGCAAAATGATTCCAGGGGCTTACCTCCATTCTGAGAGCAGGCTGCCTTCAGAAAATCCAAGATGGTTTCCTGGAACCTTCTTTTATTTATTTAATTATTTTCGAATTTTATTTATTTGAACTTTTAAAGGACGGTGGGGGGCACAAGTTGAATTTCTGGTCAGATAACCCACTAGATTATTAATAGGCTTTTTAGTTGTTATTGAAATAATTGATATTCATCCACTGTTAAAATATGTTGTGAGAAAGCAGCTGCTCAATAAAGAGCAGTGAAAAATGACGATAGTTTAATACGGTCCCAACCCCTTTGCCCTTGGTTATAATGGCAAATAGTTATTGCTCAGGGCTTCTCCAGTGGCGTAGCGGTAGAGAATCTGCCTGCAGTGCAGGAGATGTGATTTGGATCCTGGGGTCAGGAAGATCCTCTGCAGGTGGAAATGACAACCCATTCCAGTATTCTTGCCTGGGAAATCCCATGGACAGAGGAGCCTGGTGGGTTACAGTCCATGGGGGTCACAAAGAGTTGGACATGACTGAAGCGACTTAGCACACACACACACACATATATGTATTATGGTAAATAGTTCTTGCTCACTTCATCAAGGGAGAGTGAAGGGATATTACCTGGATGTAGCTCCTGAACCAGAAAATCTTCAGTTTCTGCCATTTCCTGTTATGTAACCGCCTGCCTTTGTCCACTTAGAGCATCAGCCTGAAAAATACAAAGTACAGGGTGGGAGTAAGGGAGGAGTAGATGGCAGAAATTATAAATACAAAACAAAAACTAAAAAGAACATGTAATTTTGCTTGTGCTTTTTCTCCCCAATTAGATACCAAGCTTCTAAAGGGCAGTGGCTATTCTACCTTGTCTTTGAATCCTTTATAACAGCTGTCCACTGTGTGTTGGTTTAAATATGACAAAAGTCCATGTTTGACTATTGATTTTCAGCAGTAGTTGAATCCATAAAATTTTTTTTGGAGCAAAAGAAATGACTATTTATTGCTGATGGTGCTAAATAATATCACTGTTGGAAGACTGTTTGTCAACTTGTTACAGTACTGAACATACTCAGCACTGATCTGGCAGTCATGAATACAGTATTTATACCAAAGAGTTGACAGCTGTGTCCACACAAAAAAACTGCACATGAATGTATATAGCAGATTTTTTTAAAAAATTCTTGGAATTTATTTTTTTTCGTTGTTATTTTTTACTGGAGTATCATTGCTTTACAATGTTGTAAGTTCTACTGCACAGCAAAATGGATCAGCCAGACATACACAATTATCCGCACCGTTTTTTATCCATTGACCTTTAAACTGAAATGACCTGAGAGCTTGAAGGCAGCTTAGTCTGAAAAGACAATAAACCTCTAAGGACCAGAACCTTGAAGGTGAAGTTATACAGCTTTGCTGTTTTGGGAGACATCAGCGCCCCCATCAGGTAAGCCCGGAACCCCTGGGCTGCAGTGACCCTGAGTCCCAGCAGGTCTCAGCAAGTATGGGGGAGATGGGTGGAACATTTGATATTCCTGGGGTCCCCTGGAGTTGCTCCGGAGGATGCTGAGTGGAGAAGAAGAGATGCAATAGCTGTTCAGTTCTCTGGGCCTTCCTCACCACCCACCCAGCACTGCAATCAGGGAGACACCCTGATTGGGGGTTATGTCAGCTCTGCCTCACGGGGCATCTGTGGGGGGGTGTGGGGAGGTACCTCCAAAGAAAGAAGTATCGGATCCAACCTGTCTCCAGTCCTGGGAGACGGGGGCTAAACACAGAGGGGGAACTGGACCTCAAGCCTCGGAAGAGCGGGTGCTGATGTGCTGGCGTGTTTCTGCCTCCACAGATCAGGGCGGATCCGGGGCACACAAGGCGGGGCCCCCCACGTGCTTCCTCTCCATTTCTGATGCTGCTGATTGGACTACTCAGCTGCACAATTCAAAAGCAGAGTCACCGGCCTTTCTGAAATATGCAAAAGCTCACCTGACCTGTCAACCCCCAGCAGACACACGGCCGTTAGTCAGGGAGACTGTGCCTTGTTTACATATCACTCCCGAACGAAAATCGCAGCTCCTCAGTCAGAAGAGCCACTTACACTCAGCTCAGCTCATGGGTGTCAACAGAACTAATGGTTTCCGTTCCTGGTGGGTGTTGGTGAAAGTGGTGTGAACTCTGCTATGTACACATTTCTGAGCCTTTGCTAGGAGGGTCCTCATCTCTCCATTCCTCACCTGGGCTCAGACCACCCCAGACTCCTTGCAGTCCTCCAAGGCAGGGGAGTCAAGAAGAAACGTGCTCCCCTCTTCTTCCTGGAGAATCCCTGCTCTTTCTTCAGCATCTCGTTTGCACATTTCCTCTGGGCAGCTGTGTCCTGGTTCCCATTCATCCCCCTCTTGTGCCACCGCTCGTCCGAGCACACCTGAATTGTACGCTTGTGGTTCTTTCTTTGTGCCTGAGCTATGCGAGGTCATGGCTGCATTGGTTTCAACGTTGTAGTTCTGTCATGAACGGCAATGATCAATCATAGTGCTGAATTAATTATTACAGTGGCTGGGAAGCTTTTGATGAGATTCCGCGGCCAAGGGTGTTTAAGCACGGAATCCGTTTTTAAATATTTGTGTGTTTGGCTGCATGGGGTCTTTGTTAAAGCTGCAGGATCTTCATTGCGTCATGTGGGAGTTTTTGTTGCAGTGCCCAAATTCTCTAGTTGTGGTGCCCAGGCTTACTTCCTCCACGGCATGTGGGATCTTAGTTTCCCAACCAAGTAACAAACTCATGTCCCCTGCATTGCAAGGCAAATTCTTAACCACTGGACCACCAGGGAAGCCACTCAAATCCGTTTTTGATAGGACCGCTCCGTAGGAACTGGGAGTGTTTAGCTTGAGGGAAGGAAGACGTGGGCTGAAGCAGAAGATGTGGAGAGGGCTTTGTGTGGTCTTCAAATACTTAACCTTAGAGTTGAATATAATAGTGAGATAATGCCTGTTTCCAGTGGTGCCAAGAGGGGACAACTAGATCTGCTAGGTGGAAAGTATGAGAGAGTACCTTTTTGCTGAACATTTCTCTTGTATTCAGAGTTGTCCAAAAAGGAATGAGCTCCCTTAGTAAGTAATGAATTTTCTGCTCCTAGAAGTGTCTAAATCACTGTTATGATCACCTAATAACAGTCTTGAACTAGACGGGCTTTAAGGCTTCTTCAGATCCCAAGACACTGTGTTCTTGCTTGAAGTGTTCATCAGTAAAGCTGGTGGTGGGAGGGCTCTACAAGGTCACTAAAATTCATGAGAGTTCCCTGGTTGGAAATGCTAAGCCTCGGCAAAACCTAGGCAAGTTAGGAGGAAACATGACAGTGCCTAACAACAGCTTTAGATGCAAAGCTAGGAGTTGCCCCCTGGAAAGACATCTGTTGTTTTCTGAAGATGGCAGCTCCATGAGCCATAGTCACACACACTAAACATTAAACGTCATATCACAGTGGGCTCTGGAGACAACAAATGCATGGTCCTCCCGGGGTACAGATGCACTGGAGACCTTCGACTGGTTGTGCTAGCCAGTGCCAGGAACAAATACAGAAGAGGGATCAGGCTTCCCCACCTGCCAATGCAGGGGACGTGGGTTCGATCCCTAGGTCGGGAAGATCCCCTGGAGAAGGAAATGGAAACCCACTCCAGTGTTCTTGGCTGGGAAATCCCATGGACAGAGGAGCCTGGCAGGGTGCAGTTCATGGGGTCGCAAAAGAGTCAGACCCGACTGAGCAATTAAACAAACAATAACGATGGTCAAAAGGGACACAATCGATAATTCGGTGATTCAGGTTCATTTTAAAGAGCAAAAGACCCAGAGTCCTTCCTCAAGTTATGCTGGGCTCCACTTTCTCCCCAAAAGAGGCAGCAACCGTGGTATGTTTTGTGAAAACTTTCTGCAGAGAAGCAGCTGAAAACGTCCACCCATATAGCTCACAGGGGCAAGGTTTTGATATGTGGTTTATTTCGCTTGTATCTCAACTGTGTGGTTAGTGTTTAAGTTTTGATTTGAGTACTTATTTACATTCATGTTCAGAGAGACTAAGATTAGCATCTTTTAAAAGGGACTCTGCATATTTAGCTAGATGTGGGAAGGCTGCACAGAACCAGTTTCCTGTCAAATAATTGTGACTTTTGACAGTTTTTTTGCTTCTCTCACTCTCCCTTTCCTCTTTTTGCATTTGCTTACTCTCTTTTTTTCTTAAGAGAACCTAACAGGGGTGACACCACGGCAGTGGTCACTCCTGTCCTGGAAGAGCTTCCTAGAGTGGAATGAAATCATGTTCTTGAGCCCCTTCTATGGATGTGGACACTGAGGCCTGGAGAGGGGAAGGGACCTGTTCAAGGTCAGACAGTGAGTCCAAGTTCAGGGTTCTCATCATTCCACCATGAAACCTCTAAGTGGTACTACTTAAAACCTCTGGAGCTTCAGAATAAGAGATGGAGAGAACGGTGCACACAAATGAGGGGTTCCCTTTAATGCATGAGGAGGCATTTGGGGAGTGCAGGCTGTTGAGTAGGGGGAGAGTGGTAGCTTGGTGAAACTGGGCTTAAGGACACCAACTGAAGCTAGCGCCCTCAGAATAAAACAAGCCAGGCTGCCTGGGGCGTTGGGGGGTGCACGTGAGCATGCGCGATTGTGTGTGTGTGTGGAGGGGGGTGAGTAATTCATTTATCTGCCCTCAGTCTGTGTCCAGAGCAGAATTTAACGTGTTTATTAAGAATTACAAACGTCTAAGTCCCTTCTCCTTTAGTCTGAATCTTGTCCCACCCTCCCTTGCTTCCCATCATTAACCTCTCCCGACATGATTCTTGTCTTCTTTTCATTTCCAGTCCCCGACCCCAGCCCTCCCCCCTCCCTCAAGGCTGCA
>SJYF01000412.1:1906495-1920451 GCA_006410515.1 Procapra przewalskii
ATTTGTCTGTGCCAGGTCTTAGCTGCAGCATGCAGGGTCTTTCAGTTGCTATCTGAGAGATCTTTAACTGGAGTGGATGAACTCTTAGTTGCAGTATGTGGGATCCAGTTCCCCGACTAGGCGTGGAACCTCAGCGCCCTGCACTGGGAGTATGGAGTCTTAGCCACTGGACCACCAGGAAAGTCCCAATAAGTGCATGTCTGCATGCTCCAGTCGCCTCCAGTTCTTTGCAACCCCCCTTTCCCTGTGGACTGGGTCGCTAGGCTCCTCTGTCCATGGGATTTTCCAGGCAAGAATACTGGAGCCATTGCTTCCTCCAGGGGATACTTCTGACCCAGGGATCCAACCCGGGTCTCCTACATCTCCTGCACTGGTAGGCAGATTCTTTTACCAATGTTCTACCGGGGAAGTCCTGTAGCAGTAAGAGGCGTTCTTAATTTCTGGTCTATGAATAAAGGAGATCATGGATGGGTTTCAGAAAACCATGATCCCAGGTCCTGCCTCCAAACTCTACGAAGCTGTCCGTGTGTGCATCTTTCTGGAGAAACTTCCGAAGCTTTCATGATGGTTACTGATACGTCCCATTGCCCTGAGACCACAGTGAGCAACTGGCGTCCAAATCTGGACCTCACAGCGTTCCTTGGCTGCTGCGTGGTCTCTTCCAGGCTCTAAATCTAGTCTCCTCCACACTGGCGGGCTTGTCGACGCTCCCTCCCCCTCACGTTCCCGCGGACCTAACGCATCCTGGGTTCCTCCACCTTGTCTAGACACCATCCACACCCACCCTCTTGTTTTGGCTCCCTGGCGCAGCCTCTGTTCGTAAGCCATGTCCGGTCGTTGTGCTGCTCAGGTCAAGGTTTCTAATGCCGGAGCTGCGGTGGCGTTCGGATGCTAGCATCCTAAAGCCCGTTGACCCTCGGCGGAACGGCCTCAGTAGCTCTGCTCCGTCTTCCAGAGGCTCCGGGAGGCCGCAGGAAGGCGGGGCGGACCCTAGCTCTCTTGGTCTTCTCGGGATAGCTTTACGATATGTTTCCGTCGTTTTACGACAGGACAGGGTTGCTTGGTGGCTGTCAATTTCCCCCGTGGTCCGAGTAGATATCTACATTTTCTGGGGTGGCGGCTGCTACAACAGCGGAGAGATGAGGCAGAAGCGCAAAGGTGCGACAGGGAGAGGGAACGGGTGGTGGAAGGGAAGGGGCGAACCCGGGCCATCAGATGCTGAAGTCGGTTTTTCCCGCGGGAATCTGCTGCCTTCCAGTCTCCCCACCCCACCACCTGTGGTCAGTTTGTGAACTCCTCTCTCCCTGCTACTGTGCTTTTTAAACCGGCCTATCCTTATTCTTCCTTTTTGGCCATCCCGTGGTGTCTTGCATAAATGATAAAAGCTCTATTCCAAGAAATTTACGTGATCGACGGATTTAACACGGTCTCGAACTCTTAATTTGCTAAGATTTTACTACGCATTTCACGTCCTTTTTGATTTGAATTGTTTTAAAGTTCTAAATGTTTTTTTTTTTTAAAGCAAAGAGAAACGCCGAGTTATTCTTGGAATCTGTGGGGTAATTAGGCAATTATTCCCATTTGTATTACCTCCTGAGTTAGCTTGGAGCGATTTCATCTTTAGTTTTTCACCCAGATGGAGTCAAATTTCAAGTATTTTCTCGCAGGTTGTAGTTTTATCTCTGTAAACTCATTTGAGAAGTCGGTCTAATAGTAATGAAGGTTATTATAACTGTAGCTACCATTTATTGAGCCTTTGCTAATAATTCTTAATGTGGGTATCATCTCCAAATTACAAATGAAGAAGCTGAGATTTAAAGAATTAAGTAACTTTCCTAGGCCAAAATTATATTTAGGAAACAGAACCAAATTGGTTGGTCAGGCTCTTTCTACAAACGGACCAAAAACAAAACAAAACAAAAAAACCCTGCCCTTGATTACTATGCCTCTTGGCATCAGGTACTCTAAGTATCCAAATTACCTTCAGTTGCTTTGTGGGCTCAAAGACTGCTTACGCCTAATGAGTCAGTCATCCTCTCCCTCTAGCTTGCTCCTCTATCTGTTAGGCCAGACAGCTTCACTCTTAATTCCATCTGTCACCAAGCCCTGCTAGTTCTTACAGAAATTGCCTCTTGCAGTAGTTTATTCTACCCACCATTTCTCTAACCCACCTTCATTGAAGAACTAATATTCGACTAATAGACTTTCACATGTACTTTATTTCACTTGGTTCTTGCACTGGTCTTGTGAAATGTGTATGTATTATCCCAGTTTTGCCAACAAGGAAAAAGGAGCTCAGAAGGCATTGATCTTCCCATTACGACACAGCCAGTGGGATTTGGGAGCTAGGGACCGAGTCTGTCATCCAAGTGTTCTGCTTTAAATCTATGTGTTTTTAAACAAAGTTGCCTTTCAAGAGCCTTTTACGTAGTACGCAGATTATGTGTATTCTTTCATCTTCTGAATCGTTTTTCGTATGCTCATTTTCTGTAGTGTATTTTGTATGTAGTTGACCCTTGAACAGCTCTGGGGTTGGAGGCACTGCCCCCACCACCATGCAGCTGAAAATCCAAATACTGCTATCTCTGTCTCAAAAGCAAAAAAATTGACGAATGACTTACCCAAGGGCAGTAAGCTCATACAGTTTGGATAGGATTAGGAACCAAATCCTAGTTCTTTGGTTTCCACATATTGTGGTTGCTAAGTAAACAAAAACTTTTCCCCCCACTTAGTCAATTTAAGGATCTGAAAAATACAGGTACTGTATTTATTGGGGGAAAAGAAAAACCGCAAAAAGTGGGCACACACAGTTCAAGCCAGTGTTCAAGGATCAATCTGTACTAATTTCCTTTAAACACTACTTTGATCTTTTTACTCCCAGACTCGAGAACATATAATTCTTCACTGTGTATTGCATCTTTTGTCGAGTAGCCAGTGTACCCTGTAATCTGATTTTACCCAAACCCTGTCAGAAAGGCTCTATTCCAGTTTGGCAACACTTTCATATAAACATGATTGGTAATTCCTACACCTAGCATTGTTCCTTCTGGATTGCCCTCTGTTTTGCTTGTCCAAACCCTGCCCTTTCTCTAAAGATACCTCTGATTTCCTCCATGAAGACTTTTCTTACTAATTTACTTTCTCAGATAATTTTCGATACACTGAAGAGCTGTCCAGACATTTAAAAATCTTTATCTCCACGAATGCCTCATTTTCCTGTGCTTAGCTTTCGTGTACTTCACAGATACTGAGTTTTCTTTCTTTATTTTTGCAGCTTGAAGGCCTGTAGCACCTCTCTGTGTTGAGCAAGTCTGTCGGCGCCATATTGCCAACAGCATCTGCTCAGCTCATGTCTCAGTCACGTTTTGGTAATCCCACAGGATTTCAGACTTTTTCGCCATTTCTGTGTGTGTTATGGTGCTCTGTGATCAGTAATACTACTATTATAATTGTTTGGGGTCCCACAAACTGCCACGTAAGATGACAAACTTAATCCATAAGTGATGTGTTCTGACTGCTCCACCTGTTGGCCATCATCCCTCTCCTCGGGCCTCCCTGTTCCTTTGGACAATGAGGACTGGTAAATGCTACTGAATTAGGCCAGGTAGTACGCCTACAACAGCCTTCAAGGGGTCAGGTATTAATAAAAGGCAGGGTCGTACATCTTTCACTTTAAATTAATAGCCGAAAATGATTAAGCTTAGTGAGGAGGGCCTGTTGAAAACTGAGATAGACTGAGTGCTAACTTAACAGCCAAGTTGTGAATGCACAGGGAAAGTTCTTGAAGGAATTTGAAAATGATATTCTAGTGAACTCATGAAAGATAAGGAAACAAGCCAGCCTTATTGCTGATAATGGAGAAGGTTTTGGGATCTGCATGGATCAACCAGCCACGGCATTCCCTTAATCCCAAGCCTAACCTAAGACAAGGCCCTAACTCTATGAGGGCTGAGAGAGGTAAGGAAACTGCAGAAGAAAGGTTTGAAGCTAGCAGGGCTCAATTTCGTATAGTTTAAGGAAAGAAGTCATCTGTACAGCATCAAAGTGCATGGCAGAGCAGCAAGTTATCCAGAAGGTCTAAGATAATTCATGAAGGTGGCTGTAATAAACAATAGATTTTCAATGCAGACAGAACAGGCTTCTGTTGGAAGAAGATGCCACCAGGACTTTCGTAGTTAGTAGAGGAGAGGTCAGTGCCTGGCTTGAGAGCTTCAGAGGGCAGGATGACTCTGTTGTGGCTCAGCTGGTAAAGAATCCACCTGCAATATGGAACACCTGGGTTCGATCCCTGGGTTGGGAAGATCCTCTGAAGAAGGGAAAGCCTACCCACTCCAGTATTCTGGCCTAGAGAATTCCATGAACTATATAGTCCATGGGGTCACAAAGAATCGGACACGACTGAGCGACTTTCACAGTCACAATGCAGCTGGTCTGGTGGCTCAGTGATAACCCACCTGCCAACGCAGGAGATGCGGGTTGGATCCCTGAGTCGGGAAGATCCCCTGGAGAAGGAAATGGCAACCCACTCCCCTATTCTTGCCTGGGAAATCCCATGGATAGACGAGCCTGGTGGGCTACAGTCCATGGGGTTTCAATAGAGTAGGATACAACTTGGCGACTGAACAGCAACAAAATGCTTATTTACCATTCTGAATTACGCTAAATCTTCCCCGCCTGTGCTCTGCAAATGGAACAAAGTGTGGATAAACAGCACACCTGTTTACAACATGGTTTACTGATATTTTATGCCCACTGTTGAGAGCAGAGCCCTTTAAAGTATCACTGCTCATTGTCGATGTACCTAGTCATCCCCGCGCTCTGGCGGAGATGGATGAATTAACGTCGTTTTCATCCCTGCTCACACAGCATCCATTGCACAGTCTCATCCAGGAGTCATTTCAACTTTCAAGTCTTATTATTTAAGAAATCCATTTAGGCTATGACTGCCATAGCTTGTGATTGCTCTGATGGACCTGGGCAAAGTCAACTGAAAACCTTCTGGAAAGGATTCACCATTCTTGGTGCCATTAAAAACATTTGTGATTCATGGGAAGAGGTAGAAAAAAAAAATCTACGTTAATAGGAGTTTGGAAGAAGTTGCTTCCAACCCTCATGATGACTTTGAGGGGTTTAAGACGTCAGTGGAGGAAGTCCCTGCAGATGGGCAGACAGCAGGAGGACTAGATGTGGAGCCTGAAGATGTGACTGAACTGCTTCAGTGTCACGATAAAACTTTAATGGGTGAGGAGGTGCCTCTTATGGGTGAGCGAAGAAACTGGTTTGTTTAGACAGAATCTGCTCCTGGTGAAGATGCTGTGGAGATTGTTGAAATTACAATAAAAGTTTCAGAGTATTAAACTTACTTGATAAAGCAGCAGCAGGGTTTGAGGCGATCAACTCCAATTTTGAAAGAACTTCTTCCATGGGTAAAATGCCACCCAGCAGCATTGCATGCACAGAGAAACTGTTCATGAAGGGAAGAGTCAGGGGCTGCAGCAAACTTTCAGTGTTGTCCTATTTTAAGAGATTGCCACAGCCACCCCAGCCTTCAGCATCCACCACCCTGAGCAGCTGGCAGCCTTCAACAGCGAGGCAAAACTCAACAGCAGAAAAAGAATATGAAGGCTCAGATGGTAGCACAGCTGGTAAAGAATCTGCCTGCAATGAGGGAGACCTGGGTTCCATCCCTGGGTTGGAAAGATTCCCTGGAGGAGGAAATGGCAACCTATTCCAGTATTCTTGCCTGGGAAATCTCATGGACAGAGGAGCCTGGTGGAGTACAGTCCGTGGGGTCGCAAAAAGTCAGATTCAGCTGAGCAACTGAGCACCCACGTAGACCTTGTGGCTATTGAGCGCCCGTAAGGTTTTGGGATTTCCCAGGTGCCTCAATGGTAAAGAATCTGCCTGTAGGTTGAAGGTTGCTATTGCGGGACGTGTCCACAAGGCGGCAGCACTTTTTAAATGCCTTACTCTTGTTACTAAGGTAAGCAGCATGCATGCTAAGTCGCTTCAGCAGTGTCTGACACTCTGCTACCCCACGGAAGGCAGCCTGCCAGATTTTCCATGTCCATGGGGTTCTCCAGGCGAGTATACTGGAGTGGGTTGCCATTTCCTCCTCCAGAGGATCTTTCCCACCCAGGGATCGAACCTGGGTCTCCTGCAGCTTCTGCATTTCAGGGTGATTCTTTAACGCTGAGCCACCGGAGAGGCTTGGGGAAATTCCTGTTCTCTCCTTGTAAATTAGAATGCTGTGTAGCGCTAATGATTAAGAACCTGCCTGCCAATGTTAGGAGACATAAGAGGCTTGGGCTCAATTCCTGTGTCGGGAAGATCCTGTGGAGGAGGAAATGGCAACCCACTCCAGTGTTTTCGCTTGTGAAATCCCATAGACGGAGGAGCTTGGCGGGCTACAGTCCATGGGGTCGCCAAGAGTCAGATACAGCTGGGCAGCTGAGCGCACACGTAGTCTTTATGAATACTGAGTGCCCGTAAGCAATAGTTTTGGGGTTTCGCAAGTGGCTCAGTGGTAAAGAACCTGCCTGTAGGTTGAAGGTTGCTATTGCGGGACGTGGCCACAAGGCGGCAGCACTTTTCCATGCCTCACTCTTGTTACTAAGGTAAACAGCTGCTGTCACTTCATGGGGCCCTCAGCCAGGGCCTGGTCTCCAGCGAAGGACGAGTTCTCTGCTGCTGCTGCTATTGCTAAGTCGCTTCAGTCGTGTCCGACTCTATGTGACCGCATAGACGGCAGCCCACCAGGCTCCCCCGTCCCTGGGATTCTCCAGGCAAGAACACTGGAGTGCGTTGCCATTTCCTTCTCCAATGCATGAAAGTGAAAAGTGATAGTGAAGTCGCCCAGTCGTGTCCGACCCTCAGCGACCCCACGGACTACAGCCTTCCAGGCTCCTCCATCCATGGGATTTTCCCGGCAAGAGTACTGGAGTGGGGTGCCGTTGCCTTCCCCAGGGCGTTGGGGAAATTCCTGCTCTGTCCTGTAAATTAGAGTGCCCTGGCGCTAGTGGTAAAGAACCTGCCTGCCAGTGCTAGTAAGAGACGAGGGTTCGATCTCTGGGTCGGGAAGATCCCCTGGAGGAGGGCGTGGCAACCCACTCCACTGCTCTTGCCTGGGAAATCCCATGGACAGAGTAGCTTGGTGGGCTACAGTCCATGGGGTCGCAAAGAGTCAAGATGGGTTTGAAGAGTCTTACACGCACACCGGTGCCAGAAGCAGCCACCCAGAACTTGTGTCTTATTTATTTAAGGCATATTGCTATTGCACACTTCGCAGACTGTAGTACACTGTAAATATAACTTGTGTGTGCACCGGGAAGCCAAAATATTCGTGTGACATACTTTATTGTATGCCCTTTTTTGTGGTCGTCTGGAATCAAACTGCATGAGGTCTGCCTGTACTTTTTATCACCTGAAGCCCCTTTTTCCCTCCATATAAATTCTTAGGCAGAACTTCAATATATAAACTGATGGAAGTGAAGCTGCTTGAGTTGAAATGGAGAAAGAGACCTTCCCTCTGCCCCCACCCCCCACTTTACCTTCCTCACCACCAGCTCTGTTACCTGGCCCCTTGGGCGCCTCTGTAGAATACTGAAGGGTTGAGTTACACGGTTTAGAAAGCATTAGCCTCCGATTATAAATGGACTTCTCTCAAATTGTTCATGGTAGCTGTGTCTCAGGAAATTAGAGGTGCTTTGGCACAGTGGGAAAAAGCATGTAAGTTGTGAGGGAAAGGCTTGAATTTGAGTCTTAACCATGTCATTTACAGTAAAGTCTTTACTTGCCTTAATTATTCACATCTGTGAAATGGGAAAACAGTGCCCACCTTCCAGTGTTGTTGTGAGGTCTCAAATGAGATACAGTAAATGGGAGGGCCAGGGCTTTCTCGTCTTACTCTTCTCTGACGACATCATTCTCTTTAGACACCAGCTTTCTCTGCAGTCAGGAAGTGTACTTGCTAGCAGCTCCCAAGCTGAAATCTCGCAGCTTTTACCACTGGAAAGGGACTGGTTTTTTTTGCCTTGAGTAAAGGAGCTCAGATTGGCCCCCGCCTGAACAGTTGCCCATCCTTGAACCAGGCAAGTGTATCTGCAGGCAAGGGGTGGGTCATGCTGTGCCAGCCTCTGCTGTTGCCTCTTCCGTGAGAAGGAGGGCCTCATTTGCCAGGAGGGGGTTGCAGTGCTGTTTAGACTGAGTCTTAGAGATGCATTGAAGTCCCTAGGCGAGGATAGACCCCTGCCATTGTGTTTCAAAGTAGTGTGACACAGCGGCGTGATTCTGCTTCTGGGGACACCTGGGTGTGAGTGTCAACTTCACCCCTTGGTAACATTTTTATGGGACAGGCAAATATTCTTCTTCCATCCACCTCACTTTATTCTGAGAATCAGGTGAAGTAAAGCAACTAAATGTAATAAATCTGGAGATGAAGGGAGCTGTTTTGGCTCTTGGTTCTTTCCTGTGTAATTTAGTTCTTTTCCTTCTCATTTGTCTCTGCTCTCCCGGGTCTATCATGCTCATCGTGTTTATGCTTCTAGAGTGAACTCTTCCCGTATGTAGGTGAACTCAGGTTTGTTTTTGAATTAAAGGTATAAGATATATGGCCAAATTGTAAACAATAAAAGTTCACTATCTGGTAAACTTGAGGTATTATTTCTGCATGATTGGAATGATTTTGGAAGGAAAACTGCTAGTAAATACAAAAATGTTTACTGAATAATGTGACGTTTTGCATTGTCAAATATTGTTTTTCCAGGAGATCTCAGCCCTGCTCAGCTAATGATGCTGACCATCGGAGATGTTATCAAACAGCTAATTGAAGCTCACGAACAGGGAAAAGACATCGATCTAAATAAGTAAGTGGAGGGTCTTCCCTGGCGGTCCAGTGCTTAAGACTTGGCCTTCCAAGGCAGAGGGTGTGGGTTTGATCCCTGGTCAAGGAGCTGGAATCTCACATACCTCAGAGCCAAAAAAACCAAAAACATAAAATAAAAGTAATGTAACAAATTCAATAAAGACTTTAAAAATTGTCCACATCCCCCCCCAAAATCTAAAATATAAGTAAGTGGATCTATTAAAAAAAAAGAAGGTAATCTTGTTCTTGGGAAGTATTAATAGATCTCTTTCATGCATGCAGTTTTCAAACACTACTGGTTCTATCTCTTATTTAATTGAGAATTTAGTTTTCTGCCCCACCGTGTTGATTATGTATGGCAAAATTGCCTCAGAGCCTAATATTCCTAGTAGAGTCGAACATTTCTTGGGCACTTATTGCAGTTGGGTCACTGTTAGTGGTACACTGGACGTATCAGCCCAGCTGACCCTCTGAAACACTGTCTGAGGTCAGGACTTAGCTCACTGAACAGATGGGTCCCCCGAGATGGAGAAGATTACGTAATTTTTCCAAGAGTGAATAACTGGTAATTGGCAGAGCTGAGATTTGGAATCAGACCATCTGCCTCCCGAGCCCGTGGTCTGTCCCGCTGTCCATCTCACTTCACGTCCTTCCTCTCATTCTGGTCCCTCCTCTGAGACCCAGGATGGGGCGGCTGGCTCCCAGGAAGACCCTCTCTTTGGGCCTTTTGGTGTCGTCCAGCCCTTCCCCACTTCAGAGCCTCCTGGACACGCCCATCCACTTCCTCTCCACAGTCAGGGTCAGCTTGGTCAAATAAGAGCGGCCTCTCCTCTCTGCGTCTGTTTACCGACCGTGCTCATGGTATAGGTCTCCTCTAGTGATCTGCTCCCCTGTCCCCGGGCATCAGTGGCCTCGCCGCTGTTCACATGACGTTCCTCTAGACCCTGTCTAGAAAAAATATCTTTCACCCTTTCTTGGGAACATTGTGCTTAATAAACATTGGCTAAAGAAATCAATACTCTTTTTTACTATGGAGTCACTTTTTTTACATTATATTTTATTGATTTTTCTACCATGTAGAAAAGTGACTATTTAACTGATTCCCCCCCCATTTTTTTTGTTGGCTGTACCCATAATTATACAAATCTTTTGTTTCTCGTGAACATTTCTATGTCTTATATATTTTTGTCATTCATCTTTAATTTAGCACATCTAAAGCTAAAGTTAGCATCTTCCTTAAAACCAGCCAGTACTCAGGTGGCCTCTTGGCCAAATTGTTTTAACCTCCACCCAGGCTTGAAACTCTAGTGCCACCTTTGAATCTTTTTCCTTGGGTCCAGTTTGGCTCACAGTTTTGCCTACTCTGTCTTAATTATAACTCTCTTCCATGTTCACTACCAACTTCCTCTTCCATTCCTTTTTATTTTTTTCTTTCTTCTTCCAGTTTTATTGATACAGTTGACATGTGGCACTATTTTAAGTTGAAGATACATAGTATAGTGATTCAGCCTACACATTATGAGGTGATTACAGTAAGTTTAGTGAACATCCATCCTCTCATACTGATACAAAATTAAAGAAATAGAAAAAAAAAATTCTTCTTCCCTTTTGATGAGAACTTCCAGGATTTACTCTCTGAACAGCTTTCTTTTTTGTTGTAATGTATATGCTTTTAAACTTATTATTTTGCGATGGAGTAAAGCCAGTTAACAATGTTGTGATGGTTTCAGGTGGCCAGCAAAGGTACTCAGCCATTCGTAGACATGTATCCATTCTCCCACAAACTCCCCTCCCAGCTGTGAAGCCTACGCTTTTCTGTACCCATTTTCCATGAATGTCTCCCCAGAACACACTGAGTTCGTCTTGAGCACTGTAAGCATGCATGGTTGGGTGTGTGTTCTATTAAATATGTTGTTATTGTTTGCAGACTTATTTTTCTGCATGCCTGTCTGCAAACGTAGGGCACGAAACAGCTCTGCCTTACACTTCCTGACGCCCCAGGCACTTAGGCAGTCTCTTGTGCCTCTTAGGAGCTCAGCAAACATTTGTCTAAATGATTTGAACGCCTCATAGTATTTCTAGATGGATTTAAGTGACTATGGGATGTGGCTAGCAGCCACAACGAAAAGAAGAGTCGGTACAATTACAGAAGAAAACAAGGGACAATTTTTCTTCTGCAATTATAGAAGGAAACTAGTTGGGATAAAGGTTATTTTGGGGGTGCAGATAGGGTTACAGTCAGGAAGGCACACAGGGGTCTTCTGAAATGGTGATCATGTTCTTGGAATGTGGTTACAAGAGTGATTATTTTATAATTGTTACAATATATTACATGGTTCATTGTTCTGTTCTTTAGATAATATTTTATATTAGAAAAATATTTTAAATGCTTTGAAAAATATATGTTAGAGTGGCCAATAAGTTTGTTTGGGTTTTTCCATAACATCTTGCAGAAAAACCCAAATGAGCTTTTTGGCCAACCCAATACTTTATTTCCTGTTCGGGTCTACATAGCTTTGCTTTCGGTTGCTTCTCTTTTTGGCCTGAGACCATGGTTTGTGACCAGTCATGACTACTCCCATCTCTCCACCCACCCCCAAGACATTTGCAACATCTGGAAAGTTTTGGTTGTTAAAACAGGGAGAGGTGCCAGTCGAGGCCAAGTGCGTGTCTGATCATCCCACAGTGTGCTAAGCAGGCCCCGCGAGAGGGTTAACCTCATTCCAGACGCGCTGCGGAAGCTGAGGGAGGTTGAGTCCTCTGAGGCGGGAGCACTACCTTGAACGAGGCCTTAGCCGTGTCTCTGTCCTGGGTCCCGTCCCCTGGTCCTCTGGCTTTCTCTCTGGCACTCCAGAGGACAAGAAGTCATGATTTTTTCTCCTGTTTCCCTGACAGAGCCGCTGTTGTCATCTGGTGAAGGGCTACGGGATGGTGAGAATCGGTGGCATGGTTTACAGGTTACTCTTCTGGTAGCTTGTCCTTGGGATATTGTGACCTTGATCATGCTGGATGCTCTCCTTTCAGGGTGAAGACCAAGACAGCTGCCAAATACGGACTCTCGGCGCAGCCCCGCCTGGTGGACATCATCGCTGCGGTCCCGCCTCAGTATCGGAAGGTCTTGGTCCCCAAGCTCAAGGCGAAACCCATCAGAACTGCCAGTGGGGTGAGTGATCAGATCATCACGTATTGACTGTGTCTCTGTTGGGCCNNGTGAGGTGGATAGAGGTGGGCGATTTGAATTCATAAAATCCACCTGTTGTGTGTACTGGAGTGGAGACACGTGCAGGATGCTCGAGAATACCAGGGAAGAGAGTCACTTAGAGGAAAAGATGGTCTTTTGATTTTTGGTGTTTTTAAAAGTGGGGCTTCCTAGGTGGCTCAGTGGTAAGAATCCGCCTGCCATTGGAGACCTGGGTTCGATCCCTGGGCTGGGAAGATCCCCTGGAGAAGGACATGCAGCCCTCTCCAGTATTCTTGCCTGAGAACCCCATGGACAGAGGAGTCTGGCAGGCTACGGTCCATGGGGTCGCAAAGAGCTGGACGCGACTGAGCGTGCCCTCACGGGGCAGAGGGTGGTGAGGGGGAGGAGGGCTTTAAAAGTATAGACTGGAACTCGGTGACTACCAGAAGATGGTAAATATTCTTGGCCACCTTAAGCTCGTGGCTTATAACATACTTAAAAAGGGTATTTTGAAAAGTTAACTGATAGTGCAAAGTCATTATATTAATACGTATGGTAACTGTGAACCAGTTGACACCATTCAGGAGGGTGTCCAGAAGCCAGATGTCCCTCAGTACAAGCAACTAGGAAGGACCCAAGAGGGGGAAGTGTGGCGCCTGACTGACCCAGAAGTGGCACCCAGGTAAGCGGAGAAGAGCAAGCACAGAGAGTCACGGGAGCAAGGGGCAGGAATTAGGGCACAGATGATGTAAGAGGTGTGTGGGGGAAAACCACAAGTGTCCCAGGCTCACCAGGGCTGGGCTTGGCTTTGGAAAGCAGCAGGACTTCGGGGTGAAGTGATAGTGTGGCATCTGCTTCTCAAAGATCTTAAATGAAGTGAAGTGAAAGTTGCTCAGTCATGTCTGACTCTTTACGACCCCATGGGCTATATAGTCCATGGAATTCTCCAGGTCAGAATACTGGAGTCGGGAGATGTTCCCAACCCAGGGATTGAACCCAGGTCTCCCGCATTGCAGGCAGATTTTTTACCAGCTGAGCCACCAGGGAAGCCCAGATGTCCCACAAAGAAGCCAGATACGGAGAAACTGTAAAAAATTTTTGAGAAGGGGAATGATGGGAACCAGATAGATTTTTTCAGAAAATTAATTTGGATGCAAGATGTAGGGGAGGTCTTCCCTGGTAGTCCAATGGTTAGAAATTTGCCTGCCGGTACAGGGGACACGAGTTCAGTCCCTGATCCGGGAAGATCACACATCCCACAGGACAGCTAACCCCAGGCGCCACAACTGCAGGGCCCTAGAGCCTGGGAGCTGCAACTGCTGATGCCGTGTGCCTGGAGCCTGTGCTCCACAATGAGAGGAGCCACTGCAAGGAGAAGCCCGCAGTCACTGCAGCTAGAGAAAGCCTGCGTGCAGCAACGAAGACCCAGTGCAGCCAAAATTAAAAAGAAATAAAAGGTTTTATAAAGATGGAGGGTCAGTCGCTTGGAGACAGAAAGACCAGTTGGAATGCTCTCAGTTTGAGCTAGGCAGGAAGAGCCTCAGTTGAGGCCAGGCCTCCAGGATAACAAGGATGAGTGTGAAAGACACAGGGTGGGATTTGGGCCCTTCTCAAACTTGATGTCCAGAGTGGAATCCTTTATTCCCAGTTCAGTTCAGCCGCTCAGTCATGTCCAACTCTTTGCGACCCCATGAATCGCAGCACACCAGGCCTCCCTGTTCATCACCATCTCTCAGAGTTCACTCAGGCTAACGTCCATCGAGTCTGTGATGCCATCCAGCCATCTCATTGTCTCTTGTCCCCTTCTCTTCCTGCCCCCAATCCCTCCCAGCATCAGAGTCTTTTCCAATGAGTCAACTCTTCACATGAGGTGGCCAAAGTACTGAAGTTTCAGCTTTAGCATCATTCCTTC
>SJYF01000412.1:1922337-1932915 GCA_006410515.1 Procapra przewalskii
ATTTCTTCTGAGGGATTCCTGCCCACAGTAGTAGATATAATGGTCATCTGAGTTAAATTCACCCATTCCAGTCCATTTTAGTTTGCTGATTCCTAGAATGTCGACGTTCACCCATGCCATCTCTTGTTTGACCACTTCTAATTTGCCTTGATTCATGGGCCTGACATTCCAGGTTCCTATGCAATATTGCTCTTTACAGCATCGGATCTTGCTTCTGTCTCCAGTCACATGCACAACTGGGTATTGTTTTTGCTTTGGCTCCATCCCTTCATTCTTTCTGGAGTTATTTCTCCACTGATCTCCAGTAGCATATTGGGTACCTACTGACCTGGGGAGTTCCTCTTTCCGTATCCTATCATTTTGCCTTTTCATGCTGTTCATGGGGTTCTCAAGGCAAGAATACTGAAGTGGCTTGCCATTCCCTTCTCCAGTGGACCACGTTCTATCAGCCCTCTCCACCGTGACCCGCCTGTCTTGGGTTCCCCCTCAGGCATGGCTTGGTTTCATTGAGTTAGACAAGGCTGTGGTCCTAGTGTGATTAGATGGACTAGTTTTCTGTGAGTATGGTTTCAGTGTGTCTGCCCTCTGATGCCCTCTTGCAACAGCTACCATCTTACTTGGGTTTCTCTTACCTTGAGCTTGGGGTATCTTTTCACTGCTGCTCCAGCAAAGCACAGCTGCTGTTTCTTACTTTGAACGAGGCGCATCTCCTTACCGCCGCCTTCCTGACCTTCAGTGTGGGATCGCTCCTCTAAGCCCTCTTGCTCCTGCGCAGCCACTGCTCCTCAGGTTGATCCTCCTGTCTGCCGCCCCTGGCCTCAGGCTCGAGCTCGGGGTGGCTCCTCAGGGTTACTGCCCCTGGCCTCGGGCGTGAGGCGGCTCCTCCCAGCTGCCGCCCCTGGCCTCGGACGTGGGGTGTCTCCCCCTGGCCGCCCCTGGCCTTGGACGCAGGATAGCTCCACCCAGCCGCCGCCCTGACTTTGGCAGCCACTGACCTCGGACACGGGGTCTCTCCTCCCTGCCGCACTGACCTCGGACACGGGGTGTCTCCTCCCGGCCGCAACCCCTGACCTCGGACGCGGGGTAACTCCTCCCGGCTGCGGCCCCTGACTTCCGACACGGGGTAGCTCTTCTCGGCCGCGCTTAGTGCACCAGCCCGGCTCTCGCAGCCGCTGGCGCTTAGGTTGCCCGCCCGGCGAATATAGATTTTTGTGTGAACTAAGTTCAGTCTGTTCCTTGGGTGGGGCTATTGTACTTCTCACAGCTTACACTGACCTGCCAGGTAGCTGTCTCTCCCGGACCACATCACACTTGTGACTAATTAATCCCCAGAACCTTTGCAGAGTGTGCCGTCAATCCCAGTCTCTTCTCTATACTTAAGTGTTTGGGGTTCGTTGGTTGGTTTGTACCGAAGTATAGAAGGTTTTCAGAAAAACGAATAGTTCCAAACCTCTACTTTACAGCCCCCCTGCCTCCTCCCCTATCTAGGGCAATGGCTTTTAAGTCTTAGCTGATTTCTTGGCATTTACTTCCATATCCCTAAATAATATGCTTTCAGGATATATCTTGAATTGTCAGTTTTAGGCATTATGTATGGACTTACCATTGTGCAAGCAAAGGTTTGTCAGCCTCTGGACCTAACAAAGGCACCTGGTTTCCACGATTCCATTCTCTATCCTCCTCCTGGCTCGATTCACTTCTTTTCTTTCTCTGAGAGCTACTCTTGTTCTGCTCGCCTTTAAAAATGGATATTTTCTGCGGCCCCAGGCCCAGTGTTTCTAGTGCTGTGCACACTTTCCTTGCTGATCTCATCCACTGATGTCTTTTTTTTTTTTTAATGGATCATTGTTAAAGTCTTTATTGAATTTCTTACAACATCGCTTCCGTTTTATCTTTTGGTTTTTTGGCCTCGAGGCTTGTGGCATCTTAGCTGCCCCACCAGGAACTGAACCCGCACCCCCTACATTGGAAGGCAGGGTCTTAGCCACTGGACTGCCAGGGAGGCCCCCAGTGATGTTTTTCAATACTGCTGTACCCTGACCCCCAGCTCCAGCCTTTCCGCAAACTTCATGTCCACGTCAAATTGCCTGTTAGACGTCTCTCCTTTGACTGCCTGTAGACACTCCAGTACAGCGAAACCAGACTTGCTTGCTTGCTCAGACTTGCTCTTTCACCCTTCTTGACCACCTTAGTTCATGGTGCCCTCATCTATTTGGTTTTCAAATGATGTGAAATGCGTTGTCCATTCCTTCCAGGAATGTTCTGACCTTTATTATTTCTTATTTTGGAGGTTATTAGAGTCATTTCATAACAGGCCTGCTTTGTCTTAGCTGCAGCAAATCCACCAGAGTAACCTACTAAAAATGTCAAGAGCACACAGCTAATGTCATCCCCTATCTGTTGTGCACCCTAAACTCCCTGCTTTTATCCCTGCTGTTACTGTTGTGCTTTGTTTTTTTTTTTTTTTATAGAGCTTTAGGCTTACAGAACAGTTGAGCAGAAAGTACAGAGTTCCCCTGTACCTCCTCTCCCCTCCCCCGGTTGCCCTATAGTTGACGAATCAATTGATGTTGTTCCGTCGCTCAGTCGCATCCAGCTCTTTGTGACCCCGTGGACTGCAGCACGCCAGGCATCACTGTTCTTCACTATCTTCTGGAGTTCTCTCAAACTCATGCCCATGGAGTCAGTGATGCCATCCAACCATCTCATCCTCTGTCGTCCCCTTCTCCTTCTGCCCTCAATCTTTCCTGGCATCAGGGTCTTTTCAAGTGAGTCACCTCTTTGCATCAGGTGGCCAGAGTATTAGAGCTTCAGCTTCAGCATCAGTCCTTCCAATGAACACCCAGGACTGATTTCCTTTAGGACTGATTGGTTGGATCTCCTTGCAGTACAAGGGACTCTTGAGGAGTCTTCTCCAACAGCACAGTTCAAAAGCATCAATTCTTCAGCGCTCAATCTTCTTTACAGTCCGTCTCTCACATCCATACATGACCACTGGAAAAACTGTAGCTTTGACTATAATGCTATCTTTTTTTTTTTTTTTAATATGCTATGTTTGTCATAGCTTTCTTCTGAGGAGCAAGCATCTTTTAGTATCAGGGCTGCAGTCACCATTCACGGTGATTCTGGAGCCCAAGAAGATAAAGTCCGTCACTGTTCCATTGTTTCCCATCTATTTGCCAGGAAGTGATGGGACCGGATGCCATGATCTTTGTTTTTTAAAGGTTGAGTTTTAAGACAGTCTTTTCACTCTCCTCTTTCACCCTCATCAAGAGGCTCTTTAATTCCTCTTTGCCTACTGCCATTAGGGTGGTGTCATCTGCATATCTGAGGTTGTTGATATTTTTTCCAGCAATCTTGATTATAGCTTGAGCTTCATCCAGCCTCATTTAGCATGATGTACTCTCCATAGAAGTTAAATAAGCAGGGCGACAGTATTCAGCCTTCATGTACTCCCTTTCCCAGTTTGGAACCAGTCCATTGTTCTGTGTCCAGTTCTAACTGTCACTTCTTGACCTGCATACAGGTTTCTCAGGACTCAAGTTAAGGTGGTCTGGTATTCCCATCACTTTAAGAATTTTCCAAGTTTGTTGTGATCCACACAGTCAAAGGCTTTAGTGTAGTCAATGAAACAGATGATTTTCTGGAATTCCTTTGCTCTTTCTGTGATCCAGTGGATGTTGGCAATTTGATCTCTGATTCTTCTGCCTTTTCTAAATCCAGCCTTTTCTACATCTGGAACATCTCGGTTCATGTACTGTTAAAGCCTAGCTTGAAGGGTTTTGAGCATTACCTTGCTAGCCTGTGAAATAAGTGCAATTGTGCAGTAGTTTTGGAGCAGGCAGTGGCACCCCACTGCAGTACTCTTGCCTGGAAAATCCCATGGATGGAGGAGGCTGGTGGGCTGCAGTCCATGGGGTCGCTAGGAGTTGGACATGACCGAGCAGCTTCACTTTCACTTTTCACTTTCATTCATTGGAGAAGGAAATGGCAGCCCACTCCAGTGTTCTTGCCTGGAGAATCCCAGGGACGGGGGAGCCTGGTGGGCTGCCGTCTATGGGGTCGCACAGAGTCGGACACGACTGGAGCGACTTAGCAGCAGCAGCAGTGCGGTAGTTTGAACATTCTTTGGGATTGTCATGAAAACTGACCTTTTCCAGTTCTGTGGCCACTGCCAGGTTTTCCAAATTTACTGGCATATTGAGCAGCACTTTCACAGCATCATCTTTTAGGATTTGGAATAGCTCAGCTGGAATTCCGTCACCTCCACTAGCTTTGTTTGTAGAGCTTCCTAAGGCCCACTTGACTTCACACTCCAGGATGTCTGGCTCTAGGTGAGTGATCACACCGTGGTTATCTGGATCATTAAGACTTTTTTTGTATAGTTCTCCTGTGTATTCTTGCCACCTCTTCTTTGTATCTTCTGCTTCTGTTAGGCCCATACCATTTCAGTCCTTTATTGAGCCCATCTTTGCATGAAATGTTCCTTTGGTGTCTCTGGTTTTCTTGGGGAGATCTCTAGTCTTTCCCATTCTGTTCTTTTCCTCTGTTTGCCTTGATCACTGAGGAAGGCTTTCTAATCTCTCCTTGCTATTCTTTGGAACTCTGCATTCAGAGGTGTATATCTTTCCTTATCACCTTTTCCTTTTGCTTCTCTTCTCAGCTATTTGTAATTCCTCCTCAGACAACCATTTTGCCTTTTTGCATTTCTTTTTCTTGAGGATGGTTTTGATCACTGCTTCCTGTACAGTTTTATGAACCTCTGTCTATAGTTCTTCAGGCACTCTATCAGATCTAAGCTCTTGAATCTATTTGTCACTTCAACTGTATAATCGTAAGGGATTTGATTTAGGTCATACCTGAATGGCCTTGTAGTTTTCCCTACTTTCTTTAATTTAAGTCTGAATTTTGCAATAAGGTGTTCATGATCTGAGCCACAGTCAGCTCCCAGTCTTGTTTTTACTGACTATAGAGCTTCTCCATCTTCAGCTGCAAAGAATATAGTCAATCTGATTTCAGTATTGACCGTCTGGGGAGGTCCTTATGTAGGGTCATCTCTTGTGTGGTTGGAAGAGGGTGTTTGCTATGACCAGTGTGTGTTCTCTTGACAAAACTCTGTTAACCTTTGCCCTGCTTCATTTTTCACTCCAAGGCCAATCTTGGCTGTTACTCCAAGTATCTCTTGACTTCCTACTTTTGCATTCCAGTCCCCTATGATGAAAAGGACATCTTTTTTTGGTGTGTTCATTCTAGAAGGTCTTGTAGGTCTTCATAGAACCGTTCTACGTCGGCTTCTTCAGTGTTAGTGGTTGGGGCATAGACTTCAGTTACTGTTATATTGAATGGTTTGCCTTGGAAATGAACAGAAATCATTCTGTCATTTTTGAGATTGTACCCAATACTGTACCAGTCTTGTTACATTACTGTTAACTGCAGCCTATAGTTCACATCAGGGTCTCTCTCGGTTGTACATTCTGTGGGTTTTGCCAAATGCACAATGTCTTGTATCCACCATATCGTAGCATATGGGATAGTTTCACTGCCCTAAAACTCCCCTAGTCATGCTTTCCTCTGCCTCGCTCTCCTGCCCGCCCCTGATCTGTTTACTGTCACTCTAGTTTTGCCTTTCCAGAATGCTGTGTGGTGGGGAGCAGTGTGTTCTGTAGTTGTTTCATATTGGCTTCTGTTACTTTGCAATGCACATTTAAGCTTTCATGCTGTGTCCTTTTAGTGGCTTGCTGGCTCATTCTTTATAGCACTGAATAATACTCCATTGTCTGAGTGTACTGCCGTTTGTCTGTCCATGCACCTATTGAAGGCCACCCCAGCTGTTGCCAGATTTTGGCAGCTGTGATGACCAAAGCTGTGATAAACATTTGCGTGAAGGTTTTTGTTTATGCAGAAGTTTTCCACTCATTTGAGTACCTAAATACCTAGGAGCATGATGGCTGGATTATAAGGTAAGACTGTGTTTAGCTCTGTGAGAAACTGCCAGATTGTCTTCTGGAGTGGCTGCACCAGTTTGCATTCCCACCAACAGGGAAGGATCACTCCTGTTGCTCCACTTGCTTGCCAGCGCAGCGTCAGCCCCTCAGGAAGGCAGCTTCTCTGACTCCCCTCATCAGGACTCACTCATTCCCTCCTTTGAGCATTGCTAGTATTTTCCATGTGCTTTTTACTGTGCTTTTTGGAAATAGCTTATTTCTCTAAACCCTCCTCCCCTTCTCACTTGGGTGATTTCAGAGGACAGAGGCTGTGCATTAGTATTTCTCTAGTCTTAGGGCCCACCTGGCCTGTATTGAAAGTCCTCAATAAAAGATTGAGAAATTAGATCATCTTCCTCAGTGGTATACATATACCACTTGTGTCTCCTTATAAATAAAAACATTTGTGTGAAAATCTAAGTTTTTAATTCAGATTTGCAAATTTTGTGGGTTTTTTTTTTGAGTTTCTCTCGCTCACTGTTTAATGATTGAATTTAAATTTTAATCATTTTTACTATTAAAAAATAATCACAGGCTGACAGAAAAGTTGAAAATCCACTGGGAAGAACACTTTTTCCCTGAGCCATTTGAGAGTAAGTTGCAAAACCGACTCCTTTGAATGTTTCAACCTGTGCTTCTGCAGACAAGGACACTTTCTTATATCACCACAATAAAGGCATCAAAATCAGGAATTTAACATGGATACATTATCAGTCTCTAGCCCTCACGTCTCATTCAAGTTTCATCAGCTGTCTCAGTAGTAAGCTGCAGGGCCTGGTTCACAATCATGACCTATGTTCAGTTATCATGGCTCTTCAGGCTAGATGCTTTCCCCGTCCTTCCTGGACTTCGTTGCCTTAACGCTTTTGAGGATATCAGGCAAGTTGTTGCCCTGCGTCTCCCTCAGTGTGGTTTAATCAGGTGTGTCCTCATGATTAGGCTCGGGTTGGCATCTCTGGCAGGAATGTTACAGGCATGACACAGTGTTCTTACAGCCTGTCGGGTGGTGCGTAGCTTGTTGTCCTGTCACTCATGTCATCCACTGTGACGAAGCGGGTGTCTGCCAGGCATCCCCTTTGTGAAGTTACTCTTTTCCACTTTGAAATTAACAAGTCTTGTGTGGTGAAGTACTTGCTGCTGCTGCTGCTGCTGCTAAGTCGCTCCAGTCGTGTCCGACTCTGTGCGACCCCATAGACGGCAGCCCACCAGGCTCCCCGTCCCTGGGATTCTCCAGGCAAGAACACTGGAGTGGGGTGCCATTTCCTTCTCCAATGCAGGAAAGTGAAGCCACTCAGTCGTGTCCAACTCCTAGCAACCCCATGGACTACAGCCCACCAGGCTCTGCTGTCCATGGGATTTTCCAGGCAAGAGCACTGGAGTGGGGTGCCATTGCCTTCTCCAGGTGAAGTACTTGGAAATTGTGTAAATGTCCAGTTCCTCTTCAGACCTTCAGTTTCCTTGTTTGTTATTTTGATGCACAAATTTTCCCAATTTTGTCCAGTAGGAGCCCTTTCAAGATGGTTTCTTTGCCTTTTCAAGTGTCCTGATCATTCTTTGAATCGATTCTAGCTTTCTGTCATAATAAAATGTTCCAGGCTCATCTTGTACTTTGTTTACCCCAGCCGTGGAATCAGCCTTGTCTCCAAGGAGCCCTGTTTCTTTGACTAGAGAAGAGTTTTCATTTCTTCTTATTTTTTAAACTTTTAAATTTTGTGCTGGAGTATAACCAATTAGCAATATTGTGATAGTTTTAGATGGACAGCAAAGTGACCCAGCGTCCATATACTCCCCTTCCATCCGGGCTGCCACATGACATTGAGCGGAGTTCCCTGTCTATACAAGAGGTCCCTGCTGGCTGTAGAGAAGGGCATTTAGAAACAAAGATCTGAGTGCTAGCTGTGCTCCGTGCTGGTAGAGTGTTGCTGCTGCCAGATGCTCTCAGTGAACAGAGTAAATAAACATGCAGATGTATGCATGTACATGCACGCACATATACAGAACACATTAGTGTCTGTATTTATTGTGTGTGTATATATATGTGTTGCTGCTAATGCTAAGTCACTTCAGTTGTGTCTGACTCTGTGCGACCCCATAGACAGCAGCCCACCAGGCTCCCCTGTCCCTGGGATTCTCCAGGCAAGAACACTGGAGTGGGTTGCCATTTCCTTTTCCAGTGCGTAAAAGTGAAGTCGCTCAGTCCTGTCCGACTCGTAGCGACCCCATGGACTGCAGCCCACCAGGCTCCTCCATCCATGGATTTTCCAGGCAAGAGTACTGAAGTGGGCTGCCATTGCCTTCTCCGATATATATGTACATATGTGTGTATATCTATTGTTCAGTCACTCGGTTGTATCCAGCTCTTTTCGACCCCGTGGACTGCAGGACACCAGGCTTCCCTGTCCTTCACCATCTCCCGGAGTTTGCTCAAACTCACGTCCATTGAGCCAGTGATGCTATCCAACCATCTCATTCTTAGTCAACCCCTTCTCCTCCTGCCTTTGATCTTTCCCAGCATCAGAGTCTTTTCCAGTAGTCAGCTCTTTGTATCAAGTGGCCCAAAGTATTGGAGCTTCAGCTTCAGCATCAGTCCTTCCAATGAACATTCAGGGTTGATTTCCTTAAGGATAGACTGGTTTGATCTCCTTGCTGTCCAAGAGATTCTTAAGAGTCTTCTCCAGCCCCACAGTTTGAAAGCATCAGTTCTTCAGCACTCAGCCTTCCTTATGGTCCAACTCTTACATCCATACACAAGTACTGGAAAAACCATAGCCTCGACTCTATGGACCTATATTGGCAAAGTGATATCTCTGCTTTTTAATACACTGTCTAGATTTCTCATAACTTTTTTTCTAAGGAGCAAGCCTCTTTTAGTTTCATGGTTACAGTCATTGTTTGCAGTGATTTTGGAGCCCAAGAAAATAAAGTCTGTCACTGTTTCCATTGCTTACCCATCTATTTGCCATGAAGTGATGGGACCAGATTCCATGATCTTAGTTTTTTGAAGGTTGAGTTTTAAGACAGCTTTTTCACTTTCCTCTTTCACCCTCATCAAGAGGCTCTTTAGTTCCTCTTCGCCTTCTGCTGTTAGGGTGGTGTCAGCTGCATATCTGAGGTTATTGATATTTCTCCCAGCAATCTTGATTCCAGCTTGAGCTTCATCCAGCCTGGCCTTTTGCATGACGTATTCTGCATATAAAATAAATAAGCAGGATGACAGTATACAACCTTGACGTATTCCTTTTCCAGTTTTGAATCAGTCTGCTGTTCCATGTCTGGTTCTAAGTGTAGCTTCTTGACCTGCATACAGATTTCTCAGGAGACAGGTAAGGTGGTCTGGTATTCCCATCTCTTGAAGAATTTTCCAGTTTGTTGTGATCTATACAGTCAAAGGCTTTGGCGTAGTCAATAAAGCAGAAGTTTTCCTGGAATTCGTTTGCTTTTTCTATGATCTGATAGATGTTGGCAATTTGATCTCTGGGTCCTCTGCCTTTTCTAAATCCCGCTTGTACGTCTGGAAGTTCTTGGTTCATGTGGTGTTGAAGCCTAACTTGAAGGATTTTGAGCATCACCTTGCTAGCATGTGAAAGGAGTGCAGCTGTGCGGTAGTTTGAGCTTTCCTTGGCATTGCCCTTCTTTGGGATTGGCGTGAAGACTGACCTTTTCCAGTCCTGTGGCCACAGCTCAGTTTTTCAAATTTGCTGGCATATTGAGTGCAGCACTTTTTTTTTTTTTCATTTAAAGGATTTTATTTCTCCAGATAGGAAAGCTACAAAGTTAAATCCTTAATAACCAAAATTTTATATAATACTTCATTCTTCAAAACTGCCACAGACTTTTGAGCTCTGGACACCCAGGTTACACAAAAACCCAAACCTTCGTGCATTCTCAATAAACGTACATCTTTCTCAAGAGGCCTTGCATGCTAACTCCATAGCTGAAATTCCTGTTACACAACTGAACCAAACTGAAATCAGGCTGCAGTCAACCTGCGTAGGCCCTGATGTACATGGGGCTCTGGTCCACTTCTCTCCCAATCCTGGATCCATCACGGTCCACTCAATGTCTGTTTACTGCAGCTCCGAGGTCAGGAAACTGAAAGCTGTGCATGTCTACACGTGGTTCCCTTGGAGCCCCAGCAGGGACCCTTCCTCCAAGATTCTTTCTGTACTATCTGCTCTGAAGATTAATAACATTGAAAAGAGATCACTCTGGTACCTACGGCTTCATTTAAGAAACACAACATCACAAGCACTTTTGAAGCCCCTTGTGTTGCAGTCCTCTCCCATTTTCTGAGATAACCACTCTCCAGAATTTCCTATGAATTATTTCACAATTGCTTTTTTATTAATCTTTCTTTTATAGATTGCTGTTGTGGCTGTCATGTGCAAACCCCACAGATGTCCACACATCAGTTTTACAGGAAATATATGTGTGTGAGTATGATGATTTAATAAGTCTTATATGTGTTTGCATTTTAATTGATATAGCAAGTCCTAGAGCCTTGATCAGTGTGTGCTGGTAATATTTAAAACTTTTAACTAACTTTTAATAACATTTTAACTAACTTTAACTTTCTTAACTAACTTTAACTAAC
>SJYF01000412.1:1933900-1967399 GCA_006410515.1 Procapra przewalskii
AAAATAATATGCTAGCGGCTACAGTACTCTGAAAACTACTGCAGTATCGTTCCTTTGTATGTTTACCTTTTTACTTGTTAGTAGAAAATGTAAATATTTGCAGGTAGCACAAAGGTACAATCTTCTGTTAGGATGTGAAAATGAAGCTGGTTCAAGCAGGATTTTATGGAGACTGCAGGTACCTGAACTGGACGGTGGAGCTGAGTTCTGAATCTGACACCCTCGCCCTTTTGTTGTATTGGCAGGTACTGCCCTGGCGGACCTGATTCAGATTTCGAATATTCCACCCAGTCTTACACTGGATATGAGGTAAAGTAACGTGAGGCTGTCTGGAGGAGTGTTATGTCGTACTTTACTTAGCATATGCTTTTACAAGTACTGGCTTTCTTAAAATTTTTCTTTCTTATTTTTTTCTTGATTGCACAAGTTACTCATTCATGAAACATTTGCCAGGTGCCTCTATATGTTGTTCCAGTCACTGCAGAAATACTTACCTAAGCGCTTATTAGTAACATATGTCAACACTGTTCTAAACGCTTTACAACTTTAAATCTTACGGCAGCATTTTGAAGGTAGACACTATTGTTATCATAGTTTTATGGATAAGGAAACTGGAGCCTAGAAGGCTTTCACCACTGGCCTGGAAGATGCATCCTGAACGTAACTGGGCCAGGCCTTGAATTCTGTGCACCTCACCAGGACGTTTTCCTGCCTCTGCAGCCATGAAAAAGACAGGTCAGGTCTTGTGGAATCTGCATTCTAATAAGTGGAGGGTAGATAGTAATGATGCTGGGAAAGACTGGAGGCAAAAAAGAAGAGGGCAGCAGAGGGTGAGATGGTTAGACAGCATTACCGACTCAGGGGTCATGAGTTGGAGCAAATTCCAGGAGACGGTGAAGGACATGGAAGTCTGGCATGCTGCAGTCCACGGGGTCACAAAAAGCTGGACATGACTTAGTGACTGGACACCAACAAGATGGTAATGAAACAAACGAAAAAATAGCAGGTACCAGTTGACATGGGAAGCAGGGACGTAAAGTCAAGTAAGATACAGGAGAGGGTGACTTTAGCTTTGGTGGCTGGGAGGGGTGACGTGGTAACTACGCCCCGAATGACAAGAAGGCGGCTTTCAAGAAAATCAAGGAGCATCCCTAGCAGAGAGCCTAGATAAGAGGCAGAGCCAGAGTGAGAAGAACAGCGGGGCTCTGGAGCAGAGCAGGTGAGGGGAGAAAGATCTGGGAAGCAGTGACACAGAGGCTTGTAAGGCACGGCAAGAAGTTTGTTATATTGGGCTGGCCAAAAAGTTTGTCCAGGTTTTTCCATAAACTGTCACGGAAAAACCCGAGTGAACTTTTTGGCCAGCCCAGTCGGTGTCACGTGCAGCCATCCAGGTTTAAAGCAGAGGAATGGGATAATCCAGGTAGGTTTTAAGAGGCCTTTGATGGCTCTTGCGGGGGGCAAGAGCGAGACCAGGAGGCCACCGAGCAGGCTTTCCAAGCAGTCAACCCCTTCAGAAGAGGCCTGCAGCCAGCAACCTAAGTGACATTTTTTATCTTCTTATGTATGGTTTTTCTTTTTTTTCCTTTTTTTTTTAATAGATCAAATTATAAAAATTCAAAAGAAATCTCTCAGTGAAAAGGCTTCCTCTCATCACTTTCCTGGCCACCCCATTCGGCTCCAGGCCACTGGACAGTCAGTCAGTATCGGCCCTTTCCTGTTCATGCAGGCTAGATATTAACAGCATATAAAGGCAATTCATCTTCTTTATCCTGACTTTGTACACCGCAGGTAGTCTGTCAAGACCTTGCCTTTCTCATTTAACGATGTGTCTTCAGGGGACATTTTCTTTTTATTCCATTTATTTATTATTTTTGGCTGTGCTGGGTCTTTGCCTCTGCACAGTCTTTCTCTGGCTGCAGTGCACAGGGGCCGCTCTTCATTATGGCTTGTCTTGTGGAGCCCAGGTTCCAGGCACGCGGCTTCAGTAGCGAGGGCTCAGAGGCTGGGGACATTTTCTACCAGGACGTTGTTTGGTGGCCGTTGCTTTGTATGACAGCATGAAGACTTCGCGTTAAGCCATCACAAACTGTGTTGTAATTTACTGATGTGGTTCAAAGGTTATTTTCTCAAGGAACTCTTTCTGAATATGCATGCACACCTTTGTCTAGAGCAGCAAAACAATTTGGTGACCCTGGGGATCCATCAGCGTTTACACAGAGCTGTGACTATGCCTGGGGAGCTGCCTGCTGTTGAATGGAGACCAGCCAGATAATCTTCAGGTCATTATCTCAAACTGACCAAACTGAGGAAGGAAGAAAGGAGCCCAAGAGAATTTTAGCTTTTCATGCAACCCTTTTGAAACGACATCTTATTTTTAATTCAATGTGGGCATGACAGGATATTTTTCTTTTTTTAGCCAACCTCCATGCGAGCTATCCGTGCCAGGTATGACCCTTACCTGCAGACAAGACACCGGATAGAACAGGTAAGGTTTTACAAAGCATTTTTACATTAGATCTTTATACTTAGGAGGTACTGTTGCTTGATGTGAGTCAAACCAGAAATAACTGAAAGAATATTTCTCTCCTTCATAAGTTTTTAATATCCCGTCTGAGAGAGAGGACAATTTTGCAGTTCCTAGCAGGGTCAAAAACACCGCTTGCTTTAAAGACCATATTATCTTCTGTGAGGATTTTATAGTCTCTAAAGTTCTTTGAGTTTGTAGAAAGGCATGCATGTTATGAAACTTACAGTGTGTGGCAGTGTCAGAGGTCTTAGATAATAGGTGGGTGGATTGAATTTTAGCTTCCATAAGCCAAATGAGAAGCATAGTGGCTGGTTTGCTGGGATAAGAATAGGGAGTTGACTCCAGGGGAATGAGGGACTCGTGGAAACTATGGAATTGTTCTGTATAATGGTGGTTGTGGTGCTTACACAACTCTGAACTTATTTAATTGTGCACTTAAAAGTTAATGGATTTTATTATATGGGGTTGGCCAGAAAAGTTGCCACATCTTATGGGAAAACCCAAATGAACTTTTTGGCCAACCCAGTGTATAAATTATATCTTAATATAACTGATTAAAAAAACAAGTACTTGTCAGTGGCCTTGCTGTGTTCAAGAAGTCTGAACATTGATTTCATTTTAAACTTGTCTAATTTAAAACAACGCAAGCACTGTCCATAGTTTTTATATAACATCTAGTCGGGCAACTAGACGACAGTCTGAAAGGGAAAGTAACACATAACAGAAAGTCACTTCTGTGTTCATTTCTTTTTTAGCCATGGTATTTATTTAAAATGTTTCAGTGGAGCTTGAAAGGTTTCTGTTTACCCAGAAGGATTATGGATTCTGGAAGATGTAGAAAGTACCAGAGAGCAGTGATTCTTCTCCCAGCTGTAAATGTACTAGAATCACCTGAATGACTTTTTCAAAACATGCTCCACGTTTCGCCACTGGAGTTACGCGGTGCTGTCTGATTTAGGGTCCAGGCAAGATATTTTGAAAAAGCTGCCAGGAAGATTTAATTGTGTATCCCTGGTGAATGACCGTAGATGGAGGATTCCTTTAGTGTTGATAGCTATACACACATGCTTAGATATTTGCATGTGTTGTACATGCATGCACATATGCTTACGTATGTGTAAGGATTTACATATGTATTGGGTTGGCCAAAAAGTTCATTTGGGTTTTTCCAATAAGATGTTATGGAAGAGCCGGAATGAAGTTTTTGGCCAACATATAAGGATGTATGTATTTATAAGTTGCTATTTTCCATTTTCAGAAATAAGTATTCAAAAAGATAACTTTTGCTCATATTAAGTGCAGATATCCTCTTAGTACATTAGAGTTCATAATTTGTAGTCCACTTGACTGAGTTTTTCTCAAGCCTAACACCTGGCAATAAATCGAAATTCCTGTTTTTAAAAATTATAATCTTGACTTACTGTTGTTGAAAAATGGAAAGATCTGTATCACTGTATCCCCACGTAGAGGAGATATTATATTTCAGACTGATTTTTTTCCCTCCACCTCTGAAACCAGGCTGAAAAGGTGCCACCTTGTATCCAGAATCTTCACAATTCAAAACTGCAAAGTTTTCATTTGAAACTGCTTTCTTAACGCTGCTTTCTCATCTGGTGTTTGCTTGCTTTCATTTGCATCAAGTCCTGGTTATATTGCCTGTAGTCTTCTTTGTCCTCAATGCTGACTTCAAGGTCTGGCATAAAATACATGTTGAGGGGGCTTCCCTGATGGTCCAGGGGTTAAGACTTTGCCTTCCAGTGCAGGGGTACAGGTTCAGTCCCCAGTCAGGTAGCTGAGATGCTATGTGCCTCCTGAGCAAAAAAAACAAAACATAAAACAGAAGCAGTCTGGTAGCAAATTCAGTGAAGTCTTCTTAAAAAACACATAGTCAAGAAAGATTTGTTCATTCTATTACAATGTATACAATTATATCTTGTATGATCTTGCTGCTAATTGATATTCTCTGTATTTTTGAATGTTCACTTAACTCTGTAAGTTGACATCAAACTTGATTATTTAAAATTCTTATTCTTCCTTCTTATTTGAGCCATAATTATTTTTCTTTCAGACTCTGGAGCCTATTTTCTTGAGTCTGTAGAATTTGCTCAACATGTTTGCTTCTCATTTTTAAATTGTAGTGATGAAAACACTGCCAAGTAAAATTAGAAATTTTCAGTAAGCCACTTAAGAGTAGTTGACTCTACCTTCCTAATGCTGACAAATTTATGTCTTTCAGTTAAAACAACTTGGTCACAGTGTGGATAAAGTGGAATTTATCGTGATGGGTGGAACATTTATGGCCCTTCCAGAAGAATACAGAGATTATTTTATTCGAAATTTACATGATGCCTTATCAGGACATACCTCCAACAATATTTATGAGGCCGTCAAGTAAGACATCCTTATTTTACCACATTCACCTGGGTGGCTGTTGGTTTAGCCCCCTGCAGCAGTCTGTGAGAATTCCTTCTGCTCTGTGTCTATCCTCCTAGTTCTTTGGGGGACAAGGGGAGAGGTTTTCATTCTTTTTACTTGCATGATTTTCATGGGTTGTACTGTTAAATACATTTTTTCCAATTTTACTGAGATGTAGTTGACGTTCAATACTGTCGACAGGTGTACAGCATAATGACTTCTCTTATATCATGAAATGGTGACCACGATAAGTTTAGTTAACAAGAATCATCTCATGCAGTCCTAGTACTTGTTGTTACTGCTATATTGTGGGGAGATGGGTTATGTTTTTTTAAAGTGAGTGTGGTCCATTGGCATTAGTATTCTCACAAAGTCACTGTGCAAAAGAATAAAAAGAAAGGGGAAAAAAAAGAAAAACAAAACATACAAAATCACTGTGCAGATCTTTTCAGCCTTTGGCTGGTCTAAGCTGCAGGAGTGGCCTTGATTGCAGTTGGTGAACTCACCCAGAAAGAGCACGGGTGGTACTTTTAATCTGAGACAGTGAGCTGCTATCAAATTCACAGAACAAATGACTATTATTTAATAGTTATTGTTTTATGACTTACTATCTGAAGACTGTTGAGTCATTTCTCTTTGTGAATGGGATCGTTTATTCCTTTCAAATTCTAGTTGATAAAACAGAAGACAGCTATGCTTTCTTTTGATACCTCCTGTCTCCATTTTTGGTGAGAAGAAAACTAAAGTTTCCTAAGTTTGGTGATTCTAGAAGGAAAAGTCTTAAAATAGTTTTTATTTTCAGAAATTTCAGGGACACCTGGCTAAGCTGCTTAGCTAAGTGCTCTGCCTTTAATCACTGAACGTTAATTGAAGGCCCACTAGGGACCGTGCTCTGCCTGGGGTACCGGGAACAACACGGTGAACAAGACGGATGCTGTCCTTGCCCTGGCGGTGCTCACATTCTGCTGGTTCAGCAGATAACAGACAGTAGATGCCGTGATAGAGACAGATTGCTGTGCTGGAGAAAACATAGGCTGGTTCTGAACGTGACCTGGTGATGTTTAAGCTGAGATCGGGAGTATGTGGAGGAGCCAGAGGCGCTGAAACAAGGAAGAAACTTGAGGTGTTCCTCAGAGAGGAGGCAGATGTGGCTAGATTCCAGCGAACCGAGGGGCAGATGTCATAAGGGAGCCTGAAGGTCACGCTGGATGTTGAGGACTTAAAAACGTTGGAATCAGCAGGAGGAAGTAGGTGAATGGTTTGAAGCCAGAGAGTGGCGTGTCCAGGTTTGTAGGTCTGAAGGCATCCCGGGTCTTGCGTGGCAAGTGGATTTGAGGGGTGCCAGAGCAGAAGCGGCAAACCAGGCGGGAGGCTGTTGTGCCCACCCCTGCTCAAATGAGGGTGGTGGCTGCAGTGACAGAAAAGGGTAGATGGGTTAGAGCTATATTTTATTGCTGATGGACTTGAATCAGGTTGGGAATAAGCAAGAGGGAGGAGTCGAGGATGACACCCAGTTTGGGGTTATAGAAAGCGACCGAGGGTAGCACTGCCTACCCAGATGGAAGAACAGGGAAAAGAATGGGTTTGTGGGAGAAAAGTCAAGACTTTTCCTTTGGCTTCATTAAGTTTGAAATGCCCCAAGTGGGGACATGTGTAGGCAGTACGAGAGATGTCTGGGCTGGCAATAAATGGTCCAGAAAAAAAATGTTCTATAACATTTCATGGAAAAACCTGACCGAACTTTTGGCCAGCCCTATAAAACTGAGGATTATCAGATTGTTACAGGTGTTTATCATCACGCAAATGAATGAGCTTGCCTTTTGGGAGAGTCTCATGAATCTCCCAGGTACACTACATGAAAAAGCAAGTTTTAGAGCAGCTCTTACTGTGTGATCCTGTCTTTTGTGTGGCCATGCCTGTGTAAGTATAAATACATGGAAGAGGTGATGGGGTCATGGTCACCACTGGCATCCATTAGAACCGTGGCGGGAGGGACGCGGGAAATGGGAGTGAAGGGAGGCAGTCCCATTTACACTGTCTGCAGTGTGCTGGGCACTGCAGTAAGTATTTACTTACTTAATTCTCCCAAGAAATCTTTGAGTTATATATTTAAATCATCCCTGTTTTACAAGTGAGGAAACTGAGGCCCAGAGAGATGAAGCCACTTGGCCCAGGTCCACAGGAGGTGAAGTGGGGCCTGTGAAGCCAAGGCAGCTTTGTTTTCAGAGCCTAAACTTGCCTATAGTTATAACGCAGGACATCGTGCCAGGCGTAAAACGAACAGGAGTGCCTGTCTGTGTGTGTATGAGCACACGTTTGTATACATCACCAGAGCTTCAAAATACTGGAAGAAATATGTTTGTTTTTTTTTCCTTGCACTCCCTCTCCCACTGCCTTCAGGCTTTTTTTTTCTGGCTTCTTTTTTATTACAGTGGGGGTGGGTTGGGTGCAGGAAGACAATTATAAGGTTGTTCAAACAGTGCCCCTCTAAGTTTTTTGCAGGGTGATAAGTAGGACTTGAATGAACCCAAAGATGCTCCCATTGTCCTGTAATTGGAATGGTTCTTGGCATGTAGCAGCCACAAGTAAACTGGTGAATGAATTTTGAATGATCGTCTGTTGGTCAGATATTGACAACTAATGACCCTCGTAGGGGTGCCTCTTGGAATGGGGGACAGGGTGCTGTGCTCACCCTACTTCAATCCCCTTACTGTCTTAATGCTCTCCTTTGGGTTGGTAAAAATGAAAAGAGGAGAGAGACTTTTTCATAAGTTTAAATCTCCAGGGTAGTTTTGAAATATTTGGGAAGTGGGCAGGACACAGCCTTCAAAAGAATGAGACAGGCATGTGTGTGCCCGTGCGCTCTGTCGTGTCCAACTCTCTGCAAACCCGTGGACTGTAGCCCACCCGACTCCTCTGCCCATGGAATTTTTCAGGCAAGAAGACTGGACTGGGTTGCCATTTCCTTCTCTAGGGGATCTTTCTGACCCAAGGATCAAACCCAGGTTTCCTGCATCTTCTACATTGGCAGGCAAATTCTTCACCATTGAGCCACCAGGAAACCCGTGACATGGCCATGGGACATGGCAGGCTGGCTGGAACCAAGCTGGTGGAACAGTTAGCCTCTAGTAGACACTGAGCCTCTTCATACACTCACTGTAATACATTAGCATGCTGAATAGCACACCCACCAGTGCCATGACTGTTCTAAGGCTAACCAAAGAGGTCAAAAAGTGGATGGTGACTCCTGGAAATCTCTGCCCCTTCCCCAAAATAATTGGAATAATTCTCCCACTTGTCATAGTTACTATTCAGTCAGTCATGGCCGACTCTGCTACCCCGTGGACTGCAGTATACCAGGATTTCCTGTCCTTCACTATCTCCCAGAGTTTGCTAAAACTCATATCCATTGAGTAGGTGATGCCATCCAACCATCTCATCCTCTGTCGTCCCCTCCTCCTCCTGCCCTCAATCTTTCACAGCATCAGGGTCTTTTTCCATTGAGTTGGCTCTTTGCGTCAGGTGATCAAACTATTGGAGTTTCAGCTTCAGCATCAGTCCTTCCTATGACTATTCAGGGCTGACTTCTTTTAGAATTGACTGGTTGGATCTCCTTGCAGTCCAAGGGACTCTCAAGAGTCTTCTCCAGCACCACAGTTCAAAAGCATCAATTCTTTGGCACTCAGCCTTCTTTGTGGTCCAACTCTCTTATCCATGCATGACTACTGGAAAAACCATAGCTTTGACTAGGTGGTCCTTTATCAGCAAAGCGATGTCTCTGCCTTTTAACACACTGTCTGGGATTGTCATGGCTTTTCTTCCAAGGAGCAAGCATCTTTTAATTTCATGGCTGAAGTCACCATCTGCAATGATTTTAGAGCCCCCAAATATAAAGTCTGTCACTTGTTTCCTTTGTTTCCCCATCTGTTTGCATGAAGTGATGGGACCAGATTCACTTCTTACCTATCACTTCATTTCAGAATTCTTTTGTGACAAAGCTATAACCTCAGATTCAGCAACAGTTTGAGGTGCCCAGTTGGAGTGCTCAGCGTCTGGGAGAGTGGGTGTGAGCAGCCTACTTTGTGTGATGGCCACCAGAGGAGGCGATGGGTTAACTCTGTGTCCATGAATCGACTTTGAGCAACAGCAGGCCAGCCTGATCTCCATCCTGCAGGGCCTTGAGTAGCAGGATGAAATGGGACCTTATTTTTACTGCTCATTCGAAACCTTGATCATTCATGAATATGAGTCATACTGAGTAAAACGCTGAAGTCTTTCAAACTTTTGAGGGAGTCATGATGTAATCCAACGCCTTCTTCCTAATAATACTGACAAACAGATGACAGCTTAGAATAAAATGCAATTAGAGGAAAAACGGCCTTCATTAGTTCAAAGCCCCATGACGTTAGGATGACAGCAGTGCCTCAGAGGATTACTGCCTAAAACTGAACTCTGAGAATTCCCTCTTAGGATCAGATCATCCGTTGAGACCATCACATTTTCCTCTCCCCATGCTTATGTGTTATATATTCTTTTCTCAGTGCAGCTGTTCTCTTGTTGCAGACCTAGTGCATTAAGTGAGTCTGAATCATAAATATCTTAGACTTGTTCCACCCCTCAACCCTCCTCCATGAACATTTGCTGCAGAGATTTTTAGTCTGTTTGCTAGCTAGGCCAGCTGAAGATGTGTATAATGTATTTTTAGGATACAGTTAATTTGACATTTTATCAACTGAAACTTTAAAATTTTGCAGTGCAAAGAGATAGAGGGAAACAATAGAATGGAAAATACTAGAGATCTCTTCAGGAAAATTAGAGATACCAAGGGAACATTTCATGCAAAGATGGGCTTGATAAAGGACAGAAACAGTATGGACCTACCAGAAGCAGAAGATACTAAGAAGAGGTGTAAGAATACATAGAAAAACTATACAGAAAAGCTCTTAATGACCCAGATAACCACAATGGTATGTACACTCACTTATAGCCAGAGATCCTGGAATGCATCATGATGAACAAAGCTAGTGGAGGTGATGGAATTCCAGCTGAGCTATATTTAAAATCCTAAAAGATGATGCTGTGAAAGTGCTGCACTCAATATATCAGCAACTTTGGAAAACTCAGCAGTGGCCACAGGGCTGGAAAAGGTCAGTTTTCATTCCAATCCCAAAGAAAGGCAATGCTAGAGAATGTTCAAACTGCCACACAATTGCACTCATCTCACACGCTAGCAAAGTAATACTCAAAATTCTCCAAGCCAGGCTTCAACAGTACATGAACCAAGAACTTCCAGATGTACAAGCTGAGGAGCCAGAGATCAAGTTGCCAACATCCATTGGATTAGAGAAAAAGCAAGAGCGTTCTACTTCTGCTTTATTGACTACACCAAAACGTTTGACTGTGTGGATCACAACAAACTGAGGAAAATTCTTAGAGATAGGACTACCAGACCACGTGACCTGCCTCCTGAGAAATCTGTATGCAGGTTACAGTTAGAACCGGATGTTGAACAATGGACTGGTACCAAATTGGGAAAGGAACCGGATGTTGAACAATGGACTGGTACCAAACTGGGAAAGGAGTACATCAAGGCTGTATATTGTCATCTTGGTTTTTTAACTTACATGCAGAGCACATCATGCAGGATGCCAGGCTGGATGAAGCTCAGCTGGAATCAAGATTGCTGGGAGAAATATCAATAACCTCAGATATATAGCTGACACGACCCTAATGGCAGAAGGCGAAGAGGAACTAAAGATCCTCTTGATGAAAGTGAAAGAGGAGAGTGAAAAAAGGTGGCTTAAAATTCAGCATTCAAGAAATGAAGATCATGGCATCTGGTCCTATCACTTCATGGCAAATAGATGGGGAAACAATGGAAACAGTGACAGCCTTTTTTCTTGGGTTCCAGAATCACTGCAGATGGTGACTGCAGTCGTGAAATTAAAAGACACTTGCTCCTTGGAAGAAAAGCTATGACCAATCTAGATAGTATGTTAAAAATCAGAGACGTTAGTTTGCCAACAAAGGTCTGTCTAGTCAAAGCTATGGTTTTTCCAGTAGTTGTGTATGGATGTGAGAGTTGGACCATGAAGAAGAATGGGCACCAGAGAACTTGATGCTTTTGAACTTCGGTGTTGGAGAAGACTTGAGAGTCTCTTGGACTGCAGGGAAATCAGATCAGTCAATCCTAAAGGAAATCGGTCCTGAATATTCATTGGAAGGACTGATGCTGAAGCTGAAACTCTAATACTTTGGCCACCTGATATGAAGAACTGACTCCTTAGAAATAGACCCTGATGTTGGGAAAGGTTGAAGGCAAGAAGAGGACAACAGAGGGCGAGATGGTTGGGTGGCATCACCGACTCGATGGACATGAATTTGAACAAGCTTCGGGAGTTGGTAATGGACAGGGAGGCCTGGCATGCTGTGGTCCATGGGGTGGCAAAGAGCTGGACACAACTGAATGACTGAACTGATATTCTTTGTGTGAAGTTTTAGCTCTGTTTTTTCAGAAATGGTCTGATGCCTAGTGGTGTTTATAAATTGTCCTTTTTGGGGGTGAAATGAAGTTTTATTCTATGACTTCAGATCACGATATGTGTGTAGGAAAAGCCTTTTGAAGAAGAAAGCCTCTTTCTCTAAAGGACAGACCAGAGCTGGCGTTGTTTTGTTTCTGTTCTTTAATTTACCTCAAGGGGGCAATAAACACTTTATTTTCAGATAAAAATTTATATGTGATTTGTGTTTTCATTGCAGCAAATATGAATGGCTCTTGGGAAGTAGTAAAAGTACAATCTGGGAGCCATAAAACCAGCCATAAATGCTACACTGAGTCCTGCCAACCCACTCGACATGTTTTGCTTTTTTTCTCCTGGCCTCTATGCTTTTATGAAATAATCTAGAAAAAGCCAATTTGCAGTCTTGTGTTTGTGGAGGTAAATTTTTACTGCTAGCTCCCTATAATAAAGTTGGTATTTGTTTTTTAATTTGAAGAAATAGTTGTCTGGTTGGTACTACAGAACTAGAGACGCAGAAAACTTTTAAAATGTTGACATCCTTGCAAAATGTAGAGCAGCCCAGAGCTACTGTGTTTTGGACATAACATTTCCTGCAAGTTTTTTGGATGGACATTTACCTTACTGTTCTCTGAATTCTCTTGCACAGATGGTATTTAAGAAAAATATCTGGGTTCCCTAGTGTGGCTCACCTCTCTCAGATGTAAGGTAGTGAATTCATGTTTATTTTCCTATTACTTTCCTAGTCTGCGTGCCTGAGTCGTCCGTCACGTCCGACTCTTTGTGACCCTGTGGACTGTAACCCACCAGGCTCCTCTATCCATGGAATTCTCCAGGCAAGAATACTGGAGTGGGTTGCCTTTTCTTACTCCAGGGGGTCTTCCCCACTCAGGGATTGAATCCATGTCTCCTGCACTGGCAGGTGGATTCTTTACCACTGTGCCACCAGGGAATCTTTATTTTCCTAGTAGTTGATGCTAATATGACTACACAGATATAGTACTGAGTTACACACTGGGGCTTCCCTGATGGCCTTGTGGCTAAGACTCCACGCTCCCAAAACAAGTGGACCAGGTTCGATCCCTAGTCAGGGAACTGGATCCCATGTGCTGCAGCTAAGACCCAGTGCAGCCAAATTTTAAAAAGTAAATAAATTTTTTGAAGTTATTATTCATATTGTGACGAATGAGTCAACCTCATTTAAAGTTCTTCTATCCCTGCTTCACTATCATGTGTCGCGTCTAATTTCACGTTTTGCTTTTTTCTGAAAAGATGAAGAGTTAGAGTAAGGGAAAACCCTGACAAGGTGGACTTGGTTAACATTTGTGGCAGGGTAGTAGCAAGCAGTATGCTAGCTCCCTGCAGCTGGGAACACTGGAAAGCTGAGTAAACAGAGAGTCAAGGACGAAGCAGGTATGGTTTCTGTGAAGACTCATTAAATCAAACCAAGTGATAATCACTGCTATCACTTAGACTAAGACCGCAGTAGTCTCTAGAGATCATCAGTTACTGGTGACTCTCGTCCTTCAAAAATGGTCACCCTGGAGATGAAAAGGACGGGCAGTGGGGTCTGAGTTACTCATTCGCCAGAATGCACATGTCGCCAAATAACTCAAAGCAACCTTTTAACACTTGTATTCCTTTTTAATCAGTTCTTGCCCAGAAGCAGTTTCATATTCAATCTTTGTTGCTCCTTGGTTGTTCTCACAAGATGCCATTTAAAAGGGGAGTTACCCATCAAGAAGTGGGTGAGTCATACCTTCTCCCTGTGGAATTTTTAATTCATTTCCGTTCCTTTTTTTCCCCTGTCCATCAGTGAGTTTAAAGCCCCCAGCTGTGTCCTCCTGCATCCTGGAAAAACTAGAGTGCTAGGTAACGCTGGGTACCAGGCCCAGAAGATAATTTCATAGGTTTGCAGAGTAACAGAGAAAGCAGAGCACCTGAGAAGCCCCGAAATTTACCGTCTCGTGCCTTTCTGGGCTTTGGCTCCAGTATCCCACCTCCCATCCACCCCTCACTGTGTATATTGATCACTTTTACTACCTCTCTTGGTAAATCAGATTTTCACAGACAATAACCAGGATCCTTGACACTGGCAGCACAACCTAGGGTACAATCTTAGTCATCATAAAGAGATACTAGTTTTTCTCCCAATGTTTTTTTGAAACAAAAATGGAAAGAATTTTCCAGTGAACATCACATACTTAGCACCTATGTTCTATGATATGTGCTTCATCACATACTTAGCTAACTAGCCATTTCTGTGCATTCATCAATCCCTCTTATTTATTTATTTAAACACATTTTAAAGCAGGGTGCAGGCTTTGGTACACTTTCCCCAAATACATCACCATGCACATCATCAGCTAGTTCACTGCAGTCTTTTCTTTTCAAGTAAATTTACATACAATGCAGTGGATAGATGCTGTGGGTACTACTTGATGAGTCCTAACAAATGCATGTAGCCGTGTAACAAAACCCTGCTAAGACAGAGGGTGTCGCTGCCAGACAGAAAGGCTCCTCCTGCCTCCTGCCTGTAAATCCCCACCTGGACTCCCAGAGGCGGCCATTGCTCTCATGCTCTCCCCTTTCATAGATGAGTTTTGCCTATTAAACCTGATGTGTTGGTTGACCAAAAAGTTAGTTTGGGGTTAGTAAGTCAGTAAGAAAACCCAAACAGACATTTTGGCCAACCAAATAAATGGAACCAAATAATACGCATATTTTTGTGTGAGACATCTTTTCATGGAGAGTTTTATTTTGAGCTTCATCCATGTTGAGTTTTATAATAGCCATTATCTTTTTAGTTCTGGGTAGAATTCCTTTGTAGGCGTAGACCATAGTTTGTTTATCCATTCTGTTGATGGATAGCTGGGCTATTTCCAGTTTGTAGTGATCGTGATAAAACTTCAGTGAGCATACTTATGCAGTCTTTTTGTGAATGTATGTATTTATTTCTCTTGGGTGTAATAACCATCATACGTTTAGTTTCAAAACTGCCAGACATTTTCCCAAAGTGGTTGCATCATTCGTACTCCCACCGGTAACACAGGAGTGTTCATTTGTTCCACATCCTCACCAGAGTGAGGTAGTGCCAGGCTTTGGAAGTTTAGCCATTCTGGTGGGTGTGTAGTGGCATCTCACTGTGCTTTTAATTTGCGTTTTCCTGATGACTAATGATGCTGAGCACTTTATTATGTACTTATGCTTTCTGTGTATATTTCCTTTGTGAAGTGTATGTTAAAACCTTTTCTGCCTACGTTTTATTTTTTATATGCCCTGGATTCTAGTCCTTTGTTCAATCTCTGTTTTGCAAAAATAGAAACCCAGTCTGTGACTTGACTGTTCATTACATTAAAATCTTTGAGCAGAGTGTTTTGTCTTGAAGTTTAATCTAGCAATTTTTTTCTTTCTTAATTACTGCTTATTTTATATTAATCTCTTAAAAAACCTTTGCCTACTCACAAGGCAAGAAGACAATTTCCTGTGTTTTTTTCTATAGGTTTGACTTTTATATTTAGTTTCATATGTAGGCTTATGATCCATCTTGATTTAATGTTTTATGTGTAGTGCATGATAGGCACATAGTTGAGATTTCTTTTTTCTGTATACATACCTGATGTATACATACCTGATGCTTCAACATTACTTCTTTTAAAACTTCCCTTTCGCATATAGATTGTATTGGCAATTTTGTCAAAAATCCATTGGCGATATAAATTTTGGACTGGACTCTTTTCTGTCCAATTGATCAGTTTTCAGTCTTTACGCCAGAGCCACAGTCTTGATTTCTGTAGTTTTAAGGCGTATCCTGAAGTAGTGTAAATCTTCTAACTCCATCCTAGTTTTTTAAGATTGCTTTCGATATTTTAGGTCCTTTCCCCTTCTGTATAAAGTTTGTCAGTTTCTAGCAAAAAGTGTAATAGGATTGCTATTGTGTTTAAAGTATAGAAAAATTTTTGAGAAAATTGACAACTTAACAATATTGAACCTTCCAATTTATGAACATAGTCTGTCTTCTAGTTTTTAATTTCTCTTAGCAGTCTTTGGTTTGGAGATTTTGTAAGCTTTTGGTTAAATTTATTTCAAAATTTGGGGTTGGCCAGAAGTTCGTGTGGGTTAAACAGTCAACCGAATATTTTGTTTGTTGATGTTATATTAAGTGAAATTTTTTTCAATTGTATTTTCAAATTGTTTGCAGTTAGTATCTAGGTACATAGTCGATTTTTGTGTATTAACCTTATAGCATGTGAACTTACTAAATTCACTACTCAGTTTTTGTAGATATGCTAGAATTTTCTTTAAAAGTAATCATGTAATCTGCAAATACAGTGAATTTTAATTTTTTTCCTTTAGGTTGGGGATGCTTTTCTTCCTTATTGCAAAAGCTTGGACATTTTTTCCAGTGCTAAATGAAAGTGATGAGAATGAGTCTGTCTGTCTTACTCCCAATAATATAGGGAAAACATTTAATACTCCAATATTAAGTGCAGTGTTACTTGAGAGGTTTTTTTTTAAGATATCTTTAACAGATTGAAAAAATTTTACAGTTTTATCGTTAAACTCATTTGTCTAATGATTTCTCTGTGACTAAATGATAACACTCTTTTCCTCTTTCATTGTGATAATGTATATTACTTTGATTTTTTTTTTTAATGTTAAACTAACCTTGCATTCCTAAGATAGACCCTATTTGGTTGTTATGCTACATCTCACTGGATTCAACTTTATAATACTTTGTAAAGGATTTTATTCATGGCAGATGTTGCTCTGTGGTTTCATGCTTTCTTTTCTTTGTTACATTCTGGCTTCAGTGTTATGCCAGCCCTATAAAACAAGTTACGAAGCATTTCCTCCTTATTTTCTGAAAGACTTCATATAAGATGAATATTATTTCTTTGTGTTTGCTGAAATTCATGAATAAAACTGTTCAGGACTAGAGTTTTCTTTATGGGAAGGTTTTAGATGATTAAATACTGGGCTTCCCCAGTAGCTCAGTTGGTAAAGAATCTGCCTGCAGTGCAGGAGACCCAGGTTTGATCCCTGGATCAGGAAGATCCCCTGGAGAAAGAAATGGGAAACCACTCCAGCATGCTTGCCTGGAAAATCCGATAGACAGAGGAGCCTGGTGGGCTGCGGTCCACAGGGGTCCCAAAGAGTTGGGCACAGCTGAGTGACTCACACTGCGGATGATTAATTCCATCCCTTTAATAGACAAAGGGGTATTCAGATAGTATGTTTCATCTGTGTCCATTTTCGTAAGTTGTCTTTTTCAAGGAATTTGACTGTCTTATCCAAGCTGTCAAGCTTTTTGGTATAAAGTTGTTCATAACATTCCCTTACTTTGTGTTTAATGTCTGTGAGATGTTATTGATCACCGCTCCTTCAATCCTGATATAGATAATCTGTGTTCTTTCTTTTTTCCTCTATCAGTCTAGTTATGTTTTATCAATTTTGTTGTTCTTTGCAAAGAGTTAACTTTTGATTTTGTTTATGCCCTCTACTTTATATATTTCTGCTTTTATTCTTATATCGTCTTCTACTTTCTTTGGGTTTACTTTGCTCTTCTCTTTCTTTGCTTAAATAAGGTATAGAAACCTAGTTATCCTTTAGGCAGTTTTTCTTTTCTAATGTAAGTATTTAAAGCTTTAAGTTTTTCCCATAAGCACTGCTTTGGCTGAATCCCACAAATTTTAATATGTTCTATTTTAATTATTATTCAATTTACAGTGTTTCCTGAAATTGTATTTTTACCTGTGGATTGTATACAAATGGATTGTTTAATTTCTAAGTTTCTAAAAACATGGAGTTTTTCTTGATTTCTGATTTAATTCCCTTTTGATCAGAGAGGGTTTATTCTGTACCATTTCAGTTTCTTAAAAGTTTTTTTATTGAGGTTTATTTGTGGCTCAGCATATATGATCTCTCTTGGTGAACATACTATGTGTATTTGAAAGAAAGTCCTTTCTGCTGTTTTTGGATGTAATGTTCTATAAACATTAATTAAGTCAAGGTGGTAGATAGTGTTGTTCAATGGTCTTTGGGGAAATTTTTTTTTTCTATGTAGTTCTATCAGTTGCTGAGAGAAAAAGAGTAAAATCTCCAGCTATGATTGAAGAATGATCTGTTTACCTCCTTAGCTGTATTAGTTTCTGCTTCATTTATTTTGAAGATCTGCTAAGTGTATGCACATTTGTGATTGGTATGTTTTCCTGGTGTATGAACTTTGATAAAACCTTGATTATGAACTTACTTTTTTATCATTATGAGAAGTCCTCTCTGGTCTTGAAGTTTCCTCTTTTTTTGATGTTGCTTCCCATTACAGCTGCTACATACGTACTTTTCTATCCATTTACTTTCCACCTGTATGTGTCCCTGTATTGAAAATGTGTTTCTTATAGATAACAGTCTGCAGTAGTTGGGTCTTGTTTCTTTAATCCATTTTGACATTGTCTGCCTTTAATTGGAGTATTTAATCTGTTCACATTTGCTACAATTGAATTTGCAACTACTAATTTAGTTACTCCCTCACTTTGGTTTTTAGTAGCCAAGAGTTGTGGTCTTACTGAATACCATTATTGTCTAATTTCATATAATGCATTTTTTTCTGTGTCTTAATACGGAATGTCTTCTTAAGAGAAAGGATCTCATATCAAGCACAGTACCTTGAGAAGAGAAGGTATTGGATTGGCCAAAAAGTGTGTTCAGAAACCTAAACTTTTTGGCCAACCCAGTACTTAGAAAGCACTGTGAGTGAGTGCAGTGGGAAGAACTGTGCAGTAAGCATAGGTTCCAGGCTTATTTTCTATTGTTATCCTACGTTACTAATGAGCAGGTGAGACTAGATTATCTCTAAAGTTACTGATGCCTGTGACATTCTGTGCTTTAAGGATTTCTACTGGAATGGCGGTTTTGATCTACAAGATGCATTGAGGGGCTATCTTTCACCTAACAGTCACTTTCTGACAATGGCAGCTTTTCTGTAACATTTTGTGTACGTGTGTGTATTAGTTGCTCAGTCGTATCCAACTCTTTGCAACCCCATGGACTGTAGCCCACCAGACTTCTCTGCCCGTGGAATTCTCCAGGCAAGAATCCTGGAGTGGGTTGCCATTCTCTCCTCCAGGGGATCCTCCCAACCCAGGGATCAAACCCGGGTCTCCCGCATAGCGAGCAGATTCTTTACCACTGAGCTCCCAGGGAAACATGATGTTATGTATATAATGTGCTATTAATAGAAAATAAAAAATCAATCATGAAAAAAAAAGCAATCATGGTTACCACACATTCTTTCAATATTGTATTCACATTCAAATTTAAGGGCTATGTACTTCACTTTCACATACATGCATTTTGTATTGGAGAAGGAAATGGCAACCCACTCCAGTGTTCTTGCCTGGAGAATCCCAGACGGGGGAGCCTGGTGGGCTGCCGTTTATGGGGTCGCACAGAGTCGGACACAACTGAAGTGACTTAGCAGCAGCAGTAACATTCTAGTCCTTAAATTTGAATGTGAATACACAATTGAAAGAATGTGTGGTAACCCTGATTGTTTTTTAATTTTCTGTTAGTAGTATTATTGCTATTGTTTTTTCAGCATTCTGACTAGATGTACAAAATAGTAGCACTCTTGTTGGGTTTTGGAAGAATCAAAACCCAAAATGTTATGGGTTGTTTTTCATATGTCCTAAACCTTGTCAACCAGCATGATAAGGGAGCAGAGGTCCCTGATTATTCTCTTAGCTATGTTACCAGGTTAGCTTCTCATAGGTTCTACTCATTTAAAAATTGAAATTCTGCCTCTCTCTGGTACCTCAGTTTGTGTTGAGCAGAACCTTTTGTTATGTATTAGACCCTCCCAACATAACTCCCAGAATCCAGGAAGCAAACTTGACCACTATCTCAAAAGGAAAAAAGTTATTTTATAAATCCCCAAACATCCAACTCAGTCCTTCTTCCGTCTAGACTATCATTAGCTCAGCATTAGACAGGACGTAAAATTCTGTTGAGATATTTTCTAGATATGATTATATTCACTCCCCAAAAAAGAATGTGTTTGGTGGTACTTCTGAGGAATTGGGGGACTTCCCCAGTAAAGAATCCGCCTGCAGTTCAGGAGACTGTCGCTGGGTCGAGTAGGTCTCCTGGAGAAGGAAACGGCAACCCACTCCAGTATTCTTGCCTGGAGAATCCAATGGACAGAGGAGCCTGGCGGCTACAGCCCACAGGATCACAAAGAGTCAGATATGACTGAGGCAACTTAGCACGCACCAGTGTTCTTGCCTGGAGAATCCCATGGACAGAAGAGCCTGGCGACTACAGTCCATGGGGTCGTGAAGAGTCAGATACAACTGAGCCACCCAGCACTTGCCCTGAGGGATTACACCAATAACCCAAGATGCTATTTGGCAAGGCAGTCAAACCTTTGGCTGCCCAAAGAAGTTTATAAATTCTACTTACTCCTTTTGGGACTGCAGATGCAGAAGAGAGTTTGTACCTTGTGACTAATGAAAGTTCATATTTCATCTACATACCATGAATATCTACTTTGTGGTGTGGTTTGAGCAAGTTGGGTTTGTGGTAGAGGGATGTCCATGTAGGAAAGGGTCCTAAACCTCTCAGGAATTTGAACCTCAACCTCTAGTGAGATTTTACCCAGGAGATGAAAAGTAAGGCCCATCCAGCTTCATTAATGACAGAGGTTTCAGAGAGGGTGGCAGGAGATTAATAGCAATCAGAAATGGTTTTTGATGCCACAGCCTTTTGGAGTGAAGCAGAAACAGTTTGCAAAAGATAATAAAGAGCCTTTCATATCGCCTTCCTTTAGCGTCCCGCTGACTGGGGCCTTATTGTGAGGGGACAGTAAGTGGTAATAATAGATGTCACTTTTATAGGTCACTTTCTTCCAAAAATAGAAGCATGCTTTCCAAGAAATCGTTTCTATCCAGTTATATAACATCTGCCACTTCTGGCTCTTTGATCTTAAGTGGTTCTTGGTTTTAGCTGTGTGTCTTAGCCCTACAGCTAGACTGTTGAGCATCCCTGAGACAAAGGACTATTGTGTCTTCACTTTCTGTAGATTACCTGGTCTAGGGTTAAGCAATTTTTAGGATTAACTGTTTGGGAACAGTAACCTGTTCCCAAAGGGGAATGGTAAGCAGTCGAATGGAGGCTGCTATAGGAGTCAAGAGAGCCCTCCTTCAGCTCTGTGTCTTTAGCTTTGCCTCATTCATTTACTCATTCTTTATATTTGTATTTTTTTCTTTTTTATATTGAAGCAGAGTTTTCAGTTCTGAAGGCCTTACCTCTAAACATTTATGAGCCTACTCCCTTCCAGGAGCTTCCTGTCTAGATGGACAAACAGACATATCCACAAATAAGGAGACAAACTCCGTACAGAATATGGGCAAGGTATTTCGGAATGGGAGCACAGAGTTACCAAGAGGCACTGGGAAGACATCATGGCAGGAGAAATGTATTTGAGCTTTGTTTCGAAGGCTGGTAGCATCTGGTTTTTATGTGCTTTGATGTTCCCCGCTTTCTGTCCCATTCCTCTCCCACCACCACCTCCCAGTTAAAAAAAAAATGCCATCAGCATAAGTTGTAGGCTTAAGTTAGCCTCACAGAGAGCATTAGCATCTTTTCTAGTTGATGTTGCTCTTATAGCATGCAAAGAAGTGTGCATGCATGCTAAATTGCTTCAGTTGTGTCAGACTCTTTGTGACCCTATGGACTAGCCCGCCAGGCTCCTCTGTCCATGGGATTCTCTAGGAAAGAATACTGGAGTGGGTTGCCATGCTCACCTCCAGGGGCTCTTTCAATCCAGGGATCAAACCTGTGTCTCATACATCTCTTGCATTGGCAGGTGGGCTCTTTACCACTAGCACCACCCTGGAAAGCCAGATCAGCATAGCCCCGTGATGCTGGAAGTTCAGGCTTATTTAGATGACCCTATAATGTCACAGAAAGAGAAGTGGAGTTGGAACCAGAAAGCCAGAGTTCAGGTTCTGATTTTGTCTCTTAGAATCTCATGGTCATGGTTGGAAAATTCTGTATTTCCTAATTGCCCAAGAACTTAAGTCCACTGCCTCTCCCTGCTCCCCAAAGGTATGGCGGTTGAGCTTGGCAGTAAAGAAGAGCTGTACTGTTGGATGGCCGTTTAAACGATATGGGGGGTTATAGCAGCTGTAAAATCCCAGCTCAGGTATTTTGCTTAGATTAGTTGACTGCCTTTATGCGCATATTTGTGTATTAACACATGTATGTGGACTCAGCTCAGTGCTCCAGAAGGACCTAGGGGTGAGATGGGGGGTGGGGGAGGTGACTCATGTTGTGCAGCAGAAACTGACACAAAATATTGGCTTTTAAAAACAAGTTATTTCTTATCCCTTCGTTTCTGCTGCTGCCAAAGGTGTTGTCGTTTTCCCCCTAGAGGAAAGACTTGGTGGTAAATTATTGTTTGAGGGTAAGGTTTGCCTCTGTGTCCTAAGCTATATTCTAATTACTTCTGAAGAGACCTTATCATCCTCTCAGCAGCCGCCGCTATCAGTCTTGCTTGGGCCTTTGATGCCACGCGGCAGAGAGGTTCTGTGGATTTAGTTCTCGCTCCTGTAGACACGTTGCATCTGTGCGGTTGCCTGTCCTCTCGTTGTCCTGGGAATGCAAGGTACTATTGTGCTGCCAGGCTTGCTAACTTAATGGCATCCTTCTCGGAAATATTGTGGGTTTTGTAAAAAATATATATATATCAGTTAATAGAGGGGTACAATTTTGGAATGTCTGACTGTAAGATGTCCTCACTTACTTTATATTCATTTAGAGTTTTCTGCTTCACGGGTTTTTTCAGTCAACCTTCATGTAGTATGCTTTCTCCATAATACATTAGTGTTTCAGTTTTTTTAAATAATGGTTTTCTGCAAACACGATAGTTGATGTGTGAGTTACGTGTAGCCTGTAGCAGTGTATACTGTTCCTGCATGCCTTAGGACTCACTTATTAGAAAGGCCTGTGACTTTCTGGTCTGATTGTCTCAGATAAGCCAGCTGATTTAGTATCCTGTCAGAAGCAAGATTTGATAAGATCTGTGTCCTTTTTTGTCTTACAATTCGTTGTTTAGTAACTGTGGACTAGTCGTTTACCTTTTTGCTACCTTTGGTAATCCTATGTAAAACCTTAAGAATACAGTCATAGTGTGAAAGACTTGAGTCAGTTCTTCAGTTCAGTGATTCTTAACCACCTTAATAATTATTATTAAATTAGACAAGTCAGTTTTATTGATGAATGAATGAGTTTAAAAGAGAACAGCAGTTACAGAACTGTGGAACTTTTATGATTTTTCTTTTTCACGACGAAAGCTATGAACTTCTTTGGAAAGAAGGAAATGAAGTGCCAAATAAAGGCTTCCCTCACCCTCCCTGAAGAATTAAGAAAGTTGTAGAAAGGCATTTGGAAGAATTATTTCATTCTAGAAGTTCAAGTGTGAAGTGAAAGTCACTCCCTTCCACTCGTGTCCAACTCTATGTGACTCCGTGGACTATACAGTCCATGGAATTCTCCAGGCCAGAATACTGGAATGGGTAGCCTTTCCCTTCTCCAGGGGATCTTCCTAATCCAGGGATCAAACCCAGGTCTCCCGCATTGCAGGCAGATTCTTTACCAGCTGAGCCAGAAGGGAAGCCCAGAAGTGGAAGAGGAGACAGATCTGATATCCCATGCTGAATTGTCCACGCAGTGTGATAGAGTGAAACAGACCAAGGATTTTTGACCTTGTCAAAATCCTACCTTCAAGTCCTGACTTAGATTTTATGAGCTCTTGGATAAAGTGCCGAGCGAGGTGTTAGTCGCTCAGTCGTCTCCAACCCTGTGCGACCCAGTGGACCGTAGCCCACGAGGCTCCTCTGTCCATGGGATTCTCCAGGCAAGAATACTGGAGTGGGTAGCCATGCCCTCCTCCAGGGGATCTTCCCAACCCAGATCTCCCACATTGCAGGCAGGTTCTTTACCGTCTGAACCACCAGGGAAGCCCTGGACAAAGTATTGGGTTGGCCAAAAAGTCCACTCAGGCTTTTCCATAAGCTGGCATGGAAAAACAGAGACAAATTTTAGGCCAACCCAGTATTTGATCACATTAGGAGCTTCAGTTTCTTAATTTGCAAAACGGGGATAATAAAACGCACGTCACAGAGCTGATGAGAGCTCTCACCGCACGTGGCGTGATCAGTGCAGTGCTTGGCCACATGGGCTCTGTAGGTAAGAGTGTCCAATCCCCACACGTCAGCATTCCCCTTAGCGGGCCATTTTCATTTTCCTGGGTTTCTGGCCAGCATTAAGGCTATTAACTCAAAACAGCTTGAGTCTCAAGTGGCACTCGCCACTCTGATACCTGGTTTTAGTGAAAGAGAAAAATGACTCCTAATTTTGTAAGTCATTGCTGAGATTCAGAGGCTTGACAAGAAGACGTGTGTGTGTGTGAGACATTTCACCTGAATTATTCCTGTGATCATTATGATCATTATGCATACCCTTCCCTCCCCCTTCTTTTGTTTTCCTTCATTTCACATGACTCTAAAACATGGAGTAGGAAATAAATGATGCAGACGGTTTTCACTTACATGAAAGATCGTTGCTAGGAACTGAAAATTAGGGTTTTCGCAGTTGAAATCCCTGCTTTTCAAGGAGATTATGGCTGCTGCACACTGCAGAACATGACGCTGATGGTGATAACCATACGCTGTGTGCCAGCTCAGGCACGTCTGTCCCATGAGGCGCAGCTGCTATTGTCCTCATTTTGCCGATGATGAAACCAAAGCACAGGGAGGTTAATCACGTTCCTGGTTGCATAGTTAAGCAAAGCAACTACTTCATAGTTAAGAAGTAGCAGAACCAGGATTTGAACTCAGTCTGACCCGAGAGCTGGTGCTCAGCCACTGGGTTAGATCCGGGAGGATAAGGGGAAGACATCCTTGAAATGAGAGCCAACCTCCTAAAGCTTTGGCAGGCTGTTTACTTATCTGTTTGCTCTATAGGTATTCTGAGAGAAGCCTCACAAAGTGCATCGGAATTACTATTGAGACCAGACCAGACTACTGCATGAAGCGGCATCTCAGTGACATGTTGACCTACGGCTGCACAAGGCTGGAGATTGGGGTGCAGAGTGTCTATGAGGATGTGGCCAGAGATACCAACCGGTAAGATGGTGCAGGCGATCTTGCCCGAGACTTCCTTTTCCCCCACCAAACAGATCAGTGTTGCTACCCATCTGAGAGGGAAGGGTCTAGGTGTTCCTCCTATTTATTTTCCTGTCCGTGCTCTGAACCCCATTCCTCCTTCCTTGACTTTCAGTCTTTCTGTGCTGACTCTTTTCCAGTGGCCTATAAACATCATCTTCATCTCTCTTCCTATTCATAAACAGCCTTTCCTGTACAGAAAGCAAAGGCAGGGCTCAAAGTCAGTAGTTTAAAGCAGGAGAGAAGGCCATGGAGACTAGGAACAGAGAAAAGGGTTTGAACAAGAAGGAAGCTGGGGGACTTCCACAGTGGTCCAGTGGTTGAGAATTCACCTGTCAATGTGGGGGACACAGGTGTGATGGCTGGGTGATGGTCATCATTAACTAAGACCCCACATGCTGCTGGGTAACCAAGCCTGTGTGCCACAGTTACTGAGCCCATGCACCTACACACATGCCTCAACTGGAGAGCCAGCACACTGCAAGCTATAGAGCCCATGTGCCCTGGAGCCTGCGCACCGCAGCGAAGATTCCCTGTGCCACAACTGAGACCCAGCACAGTCGACCAGTTTATAAACAGATAAGCCCAGGCGAGATCTAACAGATTAGCTTTTATGAAGCAAATGCCAACTGTAAGAAAGGCTGGTGAGATGATGGGTATAAATTTTGAGAAATTTGAGAGTCTTAGGAAGGAAGGAGTAAGAGCTGATAGAGCCAAGATGAAATTCTTTTCCGTCCAGAAATAAAAACAGGTTTCACGAGTAGGTGTGTGTTGAGTTGGACCTTAAAGGCTGCTTCACTTTAATAGGAGTTAGATAGACATGATGGAGGGTTGTGGTTGGAGAAGGAAGTAAAGGGAAATCAGGGAAACACGTGGGTCAGCATGCAGCAACCAAGAAGAGCTGCAGGCTAGGGAAGGCGGATGCTTCCCGAAAGCTCATTTATTGTTGCTATTTAGTCAATATGTCTGACTCTTTGCGACCCCATAGACTGTAGCCCTCCAGGCTTCTCTGTCCATGAAATTTCTCAGTCAAGAATACTGGAATGGGTTGCCATTTCATTCTGCAGGGAATATTCCCAACCCAGGAATCGAACCCACGTCTCCTGCATTGGCAACTAGATTCTTTACCACTGAGCCACCAGGGAAGCCCCTTTAAGGTAATAGAGATCTCCAAAATATTTTTGTGCACAGGAAGAGTCTGATGGATATCAGGCTTGAGAAAGCAACGTGAATAGGATGCAGTCTTGTTGGGGAAGGCTTGAGCCAGAAACGCTGATAGGGCTGCTACAGTAATAACCAAGGCTGTGCTGGAGGGGTGCCTTGGGGATGGAGTCTCTCGGAGGTCAGAGAAGCTTTCTGAAGACAATGACGTGGAAGCTGAGACTCACAGGAAGAGTCTGAGTTAGTCAGGTGGGGAAGAGGAAGACTTTTTCAGGCTGAAAGAAAAGTACAGGCAAGCTCCTGAGAGCAGAAGCACATCATGGCACGTTTAGGGCTTTTGGAGTGATTTTGTTTGGTGGAGTGTGGAGTGTGAGGTGGGAGCGTGGTCAGAGGTGAGGCTGAAAGGGTCAGCAGAGGGACCAGAGCCTTCGAAGTTGGCCCAGTGGGCTTAGACTTTAATCCAAGCCAGCTAAGTTGTGATCAAGGCGTATCTGCATTTTATTTATTTAGTTATGGCCACACCACATGGCGTGTGGGATCTTAAGTTCCCCTACCAGGGATCGAACCCCTGCCCCCTGCAGAGGAAACTGGAAGTCTTAAACCATTGGACCCCAGGGAGGTCCCCATATCCGCATTTTAGAAACATCACTTTTCAGGGATCACAGTGTGAGTGTGGACTAAGAAGATGGAAGGAAGGCCAGTTCAGAGGCTGTTGCAGTAATTCAAGCAGGAGGTGATGTCCTGAATAGCAGTGTATGGTGACCGAATGGGAATGAGGGTGAGAAAGAATGGGAAGGAGAGAGGCTGGGGGGCAAGATGAGTTTCATTGTGGAAAACTAGGCTTTAGACCCTTACATGCTGGTGGAGCAACCAGTTGAAGGTTTGCTTTAGAACCAGGCTGTCCAGCAGAACATTCCACGGTGACAGAAATGTTCAGAACACACATTGTCCACTGTGAGAGCACAGCCAAGGAACTGAATTATTGATTTGGATCAGTTTCAAGATAAACTTGAATAACTATGTGTGCCTCGTGATTACAGTATTTTGTACAGCGCAGCAGTAGAGTATTGGGTATTTGGGCATGGTGTCAGAAGAGAGGCCTGACCCACCCATGAAAACTGAGAAGTCGTTAGCAAAAGGAGATCAGAGAGTGAAGCCATGGAAATGAATAGGAACCTTCAGAGAATGGGCTGGGGTCCAGTTTCTAAGAGTTTTTGGTGGTGAATGGGAAGGTCTTTCTGATGAGAGCCCCGTGGGCTTCAGTTTTTAATAGCCCTAAACTATTAATAGGGCTTGCGTCTTACTTGAATGTAGCACTAGAATGTTAAGCTGACTTATCCAGCTGGCCCCAAATGATTGTGCTTTGTCACTCAATTATTCTTTCTTCTTACTAATACTTTTTTAAGGACCTGCCAGCCCACCAGAGTGAAATGTACTTTGCATATTGATGAATCTCTCTGTCTCTCTCTGCCCCCCTTTCTCTTCCTCCCTTTGTTTCTCCCAGTGAAATTATTTGCAATAAATATTTTTAAAAGAAAGGGCATAACAAGATCCTGTTCCTGTAAGGCTCTGATCTCACTATTCTTGTTTTAACCTAGGTATTTATATTAGCAGACTTAATTTTGGCCCATAATGCTAAACCAGGTAATTTTAGTGTGTATTAATTCTTCCCTGGTGGGTCAGTCGATGAAGAATCCGCCTGCTGTGCAGAAGACCCAGGTTCGATCCCTGGACTGAGAAGATCCCCTGGAGAAGGAAATGGCAACCCACTCCAGCATTCTTAGCTGGAGAATCCCCTCGGATAGAGGAGCCTAGTGGGCTGTAGTCCATGGGGTCACAAGAGTAGGACATAACGAAGCAATTAGACCACCACCATATCAATTCTTGTGGCCTCAGTCACTTGCTGTCAGAACTTTGAGGAGGTGCATAAGGGAATTTCTGAGGAATATCTTAGAAGTAAAACTATTTTTCTCCAGGCCTTCTGAGAAGCAGAGATGTAAAGATGACCTTCTGAGGTTTCCTTTTCCCCAGCCATATGCTTCATTCCAGAGCTCCCACTACCTGTGTCAGGCTTTGTTTCGCGCTGTTGCTTCTTGCCCATTTATTTGTGTAACAGGTAGTGAATTTTCTTTCCTCAGGGGCCACACTGTGAAGGCAGTGTGCGAGTCCTTCCACCTAGCCAAAGACTCTGGCTTCAAAGTGGTGGCTCACATGATGCCTGATCTGCCGAACGTGGGGCTGGAGAGAGACATTGACCAGTTTACAGTAAGTGTTGGCTGCCCCGACCCACGCTGCTTGAGAGTGCCTGTGCGTGCCACTTCCACCCGCTCTGCTTTTCTTTTTCTTTTTTTTTTTAACTTTTTATTTTGTGTTGGCATATAGCCAATTAACAATGTTGAGATAGTTTCAGGTGAATAGCACAGGGACTCAGCCATACGTTTACATGTATCCAGTAAGTATAATTCTTCCATCTTTTCCATCTTCCATCTTTTGTTTCTGTTCTCTGACTGATTCCTCCACTGGATATGAATATTTTTAATGTTAATGATATGAACTTTCCAGGCAATTTGTTGAAAATATTTTCCCCACACTATTCTTGGTCTTTTACTTTTGTTTCTGTTGTCAAAGCTTTCCTGTTTACTTATTTATTTAGTGATTTCTGAAGATGCTTCTCAGCTTAGAACCGCCTTTCTCTTTCAGGATTTCCCTAAGCAGTGAAAGAAACTATTCTGTTTTCTTCTAGCCTTTCTGTTCTTTGAATTTTAATACCTAACGCTGGGGCTTGTTTGCTATTACTAAAAATAATGCATTAATTTATTTTTGGTGGCGCTGGGTGTCCATTGCTGTACTCAGCCTTCCTCTGGTGCCGTGAGGGGGGCTCCTCTTGGTCGCGGCCCCTCGTTGTGGCCCCTCGCATTGTGGAGCTCGGCTCTATAGGCCTCAATAGTTGCATCTCACAAGCTCTAGAGCTTGGGCTCAGTAGTTGTGGTGCCCAGTCTCCAGTTGCCTGCAGTATGCGAAATCTTCCCTGACGAGGCATCAAGCCATGTCCCCTGCATTGGCAGGTGAGTTCTTATCCACTGTCCCCAGGGAAGTCCTGTTTGTTTTTACTCTATCACATGTTAGCTTGATCCATGTTAGCTTGGTCTTGGGAAATGAGATTGGTCAAAACTCTTTCTTCCTTCAGATTCTCAAATTGGAAAGTGGCATAGGGATATTGTTTTAGAGAAGAGGATGAAAATGTTTATCAAGTTATTTCATCAGCGAAAAGACTTTTATGCTCAGTTATTAGAACAGTGGAATTCACCATGACGTTCTTTCTTTCCTTTCAGAAAGTTTATTTTTATTATTTCCAAGCAGATGAAATACAACTAAAGGTCTGTTTTATAAGACAGCATTAATTCACAGATGTTCACAGATGTTACGAATTTCCTCATTGACTGTGTGATAGATTTTGGGTCATATCTTCCCCTCAGTAGTATTAGCTGGGTACTCAGAATATAAGCCCTTAAACGCACCTGAAATACACATTTCTTTAGCACAGCTTCTGGGTGGGCCAGTGGTATAGCCAGAGTTCATAACTTTAAGTGCCCTTGGGAAAAAAAAAATATGTAAAGTAATAGCAAATAACTGAGCAAATCACAATTTATTTTCTTAGTGTCTTTAAAATAATGAATAGTTCAGAAATAACATTGCAAAGACAGCCCTCCGTGTAAACAGGTTTATCTTCTTGTTTACAATCTTTTCAAAGAAACCCACAGGGAATCTGAGTAAACTGTATGCCTTTTCTAACTGCATCCCAGCAAATGAATAACACAATAGAGCTAAAATGAGAAAAATCAGATTTCTCTCTAGAAAAAAAACCGTCTGAAAAATCAATCTATAGATTACCGTAAATATTTTTACAAATCAATTTTTTTAAAAAGACACCCTAATAGAATGGAGGAAAAAAACATCTTGAACAAGCACTTCACAAGTAAGATGTTCAGCTGCTCAATAACTGTTCAAAAGTTCTCTAAGTCATTTATCTTCAAAGAAATGAAATTTAAAACTACAATTCATGGCTACTGTATACTCATCAGAGTATACTACTCATCAGAGTAGTGAAAATGAAAAAATATCACGAGTAGATAAGTGTGTAGCAACTGGAACTCTCATTCACTGTTAGTGGCAATATAGACTGGTACGTCAGATTAGAAAGCTGTTTGATAGTATCTGCTAAAAGCAAACATACGCATACTCTATGACCCAGCAATTCTACTTCCTCACATTTACCCAACAGAAACGTACATGTGTATTTACCAAAACATAGTCACAGATTTCTGAGGGCAGTATCATCAGATTGAAAACACCCAGGCGTCCATTAAAGTCGAATACATAAATAAGTTGTGTTATAGTCAAACAATGAAATACATAAAGCAATAAGACTAAATTAATTATGGCTTCATGCAACAACGTGGCTGATTCTATTCAGCATAATATTGAGCCAAGGAAACCAGATCCAAAAGACAACATAACACAGAATTCTATTAATGTGAGGTTCAGAAGCTCTGGGTGGAATTGTAACTGGAAATGGACATGTGGTAGACTTCTGAGGTTTTGATGATGTGCCTTTTCTTAACTTGAGCATTTGGGTGCTGGTTACATGATTTGGAAAAATATCTTCAAGAGGGAAGGGACATATGTATACCTATGGCTGATTCATGTTGACATATAGCAGAAACCAACACAGTATTGTAAAGCAGTTATCCTTCAATTAAATAAATGTTTAAAAATCTATCAAAATGTACACTTATGATTTGTGTACTTTTCCATACTAAGACATATTTCAATAAAAGGTTTACTAATTTTTAAAAAAAGCTAGGTTTTCTCTAGGCAATCTTGTTTTCTAGAGGTTTTCTGAGCTAGTAGGCAGTATAAAACTTTTAAAAACTTTCCTCTACTTTTATTGTCACATTAGCAGCCCACAGATAGTTCCCTTACTATGTTTTATCCACTGGAAGCGTTGCATTTATGCAATAATTGTAGAATTCTATAAAATGTTGCCACTCTGGAGGACAAGGCAGCCTTGCCTGGCACGTCCATGAAGTGTCTACAGCCAGTGAGGTATCACAGCCACAGCATCTTGAGGGCTGTGTGCTGTGCACCTTAGTTATAAACTGGCTTTGCGCTCACACCTTGCTGCTTAGGTTGATTCTGAGTCACTAAGGGCAGAAGGTCATTTGCAACTGCTCATGGTAGATTCACACCCTTATCTAGTGATAGGCGCAGACCTGGTCAAAGCTGTTTGTGATAAACAGCATTTACTTGCATTGTCCAGTAACACATTTCCTTTTGGAATGAAGTTTTCTTTCTCCTTATAAAGCTGAAAATCCTGGTTGTCATGGAGAATGTTTAACATCTTAGGGCTTTATCCTCTGAGCATTAACTTCACCCTTTCCACCTGTCCTCAGATATGACTACAAAATGTTGTATCATTTGTTACTCATAGTAACTTTTAGCTGTTTCGGTCTTTTATTCTTTTAAAATTAGACTGCTTTTGGATTCGCAAGCTCAGAGTGCTGAAAATGCTAAGAAAGTGTTGCTTTCTCTTGAGAAATTTATCTCCAGAACCTTCTGTCAGTCATGGGAAGTCTCTCAAAGTCCATCCATGTTTGCCCACCTTTTTGACTCTCAGGAGTTACCCGCACCCCCACTGAGCTGTTTTTCCCCAAAACCAACTGATCAAGTTATATTCTGGCAGGTCCTGCACTGCCAACACAGGCACACATACACACAGCCTTCCCTCAGACATTGTAACATACTTGCTAATCTCCAAATCCAAAGGCTACTTCTCTGCTGACATTTTATCCAACCTTAGCATTTGTTAATGTCAGAAACCATCTCCAGGGATTTCCCTGGTGGTCCAGTGGGTAAGAATCCACCTCCCAGTGCAGGGAATGCAAGTTAGATCCCTGGTCCGGGAAGGTAGATCCCACGGGACTATCTCCAGTCTTAAATTCTCACCTTCCTGGCTTTTGTGACTCTGCCGCCTCCTGGTTCCCCTTTTACCTCTAGGACTATTTCTTTTCTGCTCGATCTTCTTTTTCTCCTCCCTGCATAAATGTGGCTTCTGTCTTTTGCTCTCTTCTATATGTGTGTGTCTTTCTTCTGTTGTCCTGATTTTACCACTTAACACTTCAGCGAATCTCATTTTCTCTGCAGTCTTAAGCCTCAGCTCTTAAGTCAGTTGCTGAATACTCTTCACCAGGCACCAGCGGCCTTACTCGCACTGCAGATGTAATGTATCCAATATGGACATGCTTCTGCATCCCCAGTGGCCTCCTCCTCTTCTCTTTCCTGTGCTATTTGTGGCCCCGCCATCCACATACTCTCCCAAGCTAGACATTTAGGAATCATTCAGGAGGAAGTAGAAAGTATTTGGACTCCAGAGCCAGACTGGGGCGAGCTTGAACCCTGGCCCCACCACTTGGTAGCAAACTGAACCGCTTTGTTCCTCAGTTTCCTCATCTTTAAAATGAGGCGACTGTGAAGATGGCCAGAGTTAATGCATACTTAGAAAAATGCCTGGCACAGAGCGAGTGCTCATACATCTTTGCTGCTGCTGCTCCTATTACTGTTCCCTGTACTAATCCAACAGGTCTAATCCAACAGGAGGTCCTCTCTGTTACTCCCTCTGAATATCTTTTAAAGCTGTCCCCTCCTCTTCACCCCCACCGCCATAGCTTCATGCTTTCGTCAGCTCCCTGCAAAGGCAGACAGCTTCTTATCTGAGCCACAGGGCCACCCGCCATGTTCTCGTCTAATGTATCATTCACATCACCAGCAGAATGATGTTTATTAAATTTTAAGTTATAAAATAAGTGGAATTAATAAACTATCATTAAATAGTATTTGAGAATCCAGTACCTCCTAAGGGGGTCGTATCGAAATGCAGTAGTCAGTCGTCTGCCATGGTGAACTGTTGGGGCCTAGTGATGGGGGTGGGGGCCCTGATATTTACCACTGTGTTCCCTCTTCTGTGTTTGGGTTGCTTTTTCCTGAGCATCAGCAGAGAGACTCTCTTGTCCTGCTGTTGTTCAGTTGCTCGGTTGTGTCTGACTCTCTGCAACCCCATGGACTATAGCACACCATGCTTCCCTATCCATCACCAACTCCTGGTGTTTGCTCAAACCCATGTCCACTGAGTCGGTGGTGCTGTCCAACCGTCTCATCCTCTGTCATCCCCTTCTCCTCCTGCCCTCAGTCTTTCCCAGCATCAGGGTCTTTTCCAGTGAATTGGCACTTCACATCAGGTGGCCAGAGAATTGGAGCTTCAGCTTTAGCATCAGACCTTCCAGGTGGTCCAAGTATTGAAGCTTCAGCTTCAGCATCAGTCCTTCCAGTGAATATTCCTTTAGGATTGACCAGTTTGATCCCTTGGCTGTCCATGGGACTCTCAGGTGTCTTCTCCAGCACCACAGTTTGAAAGAATCAGTTCTTTGGTGCTCAGTCTTCTTTACGGTCCAACTCTCACATCCATACATGACTACTAGAAAAACTTTAGTTTTGACTATATGGACCTTTGCCAGTAAAGTAATGTCTCTGCTTTCTTTTTTTTTAAAATTTATATTTATTTTAATTGGAGGCTAATTACTTTACAATATTGTATT
>SJYF01000412.1:1967826-1981864 GCA_006410515.1 Procapra przewalskii
TTGCAGCCATTCTGACTGGCGTGAAATGGTACCTCATCTGCTTTCTAATATGCTGTCTAGGTTGGTCATAGCTTTTCTTCCAAGAAGCAAGTATCTTTTAATTTTATGCCTGCAGTCAACATCTGCAGTGATTTTGGAGAAAATAAAGTCTGTCACTGTTTCCATTTTTTCCCCATCTATTTGCCATGAAGTGATGGAACCAGATACCATGATCTTATTTTTTTGAATGTTGAGTTTTAAGCCAGCTTTTTCTCTCTCCTCTTTCACTTCCATCAAGAGGCTCTTTACTTCCTCTTCATTTTCTGCCATTAGGGTGGTGCCATCTGCATATGTGAAGGTTATTGATATTTCTTCTAGCAGTCTTGATTCTGACTTGTGATTCATGCATCCTGGTATTTTGCATGATGTACTCTGCATAGGAGTTAATAAGCAAGGTGATAATATGCAGCCTTGACATATTCCTTTCCTAATTTGGATCCAGTCCATTGTTCCATGTCTAGTTGTAACTGTTGCTTCTTGACCTGCCTACAGGTTTCTCAGGAGAAAGGTAAGGTGGTCTGGTATTGCCATCTGTTTAAGTACTTTCCACGGTTACTTGTGATCCACACAGTCAAAGGGTTTAGTGTAGTCAGTAAAGCAGAGGTAGATGTTTTTCTGGAATTCTGTCATTTTCTATGATCCAACGGATGTTGGCAGTTTCATCTGTGGCTCCTCTGCCTTTTCTAAACCCAGTTTGTACATCCGGAAGTTCTTGGTTCACATACTGTTAAAGCCTAGCTTGAAGGACTTTGAGCATTACCTTCCTAGAGTGTGAAATGAGTGCATCTATACAGTAGTTTGGACATTTTTTGGCATTGCCCTTCTTTGGGATTGGAATGAAAACTGATCTTTTCCAGTCCTGTGGCCACTGCTGAGTGTTCCAGATTTGCTGGTGTATTGGGTGCAGCACTTCAACAGCATTATCTTTTAGGATTTGAAATGGCTCAGCTAGAATTCCATCACCTCCACTAGCTTTGTTCGTAGTGATGCTTTCTAAGGCCCACTTGACTTCACATTCCAGGATGTCTGGCTCTAAGTGGGTGACCACACATCATGGTTATCTGGGTCATGAAGACCTTTTTTGTATAGTTCTGTGTATTCTTGCCACCTCTTCTTACTTAATCTCTTCTGCTTCTGTTAGATCCTTACCATTGCCATCCTTTATTGTGCCCATCTTTGCATGAAAATTTCCCTTCCCCAATTTTGAATCAGTCCATTGTTCCATGTAGTACTGTTACGAGGGTTAGAGAGTTCATGATTTTAACTCTCCTCCCGTTCTCTCAATATCGTAGCTCACTCTTTCAGTTACGTTAGTAGTCAATGTTTGCATTACAGTTCTTACATAAATTATTATTATTCAGATGGATCCAAGTAATATACCCCGTGCTTAGTCTCTCAGTCTTGTCCGACTCTGTGACCCCATGGAGTGTAGCCTGCCAGGCTCCCCGTCAATGGAATTTCCCAGTCAAGAATACTGGAGTGGGTTGCCATTTCCTTCTCCAAGGGATCTTCCCCGCCAGAGATCAAACTCGCGTCTCCTGTGTCTCCTGCATTGCAGATGGATTCCTTACTCACTGAGACATTGGGAAAGCCAATATATCATACTTACTTTCTTTTCTTAAGTAACTTTTTGTTTTTCTTCCAGTTAACTATGAAATCATCTCTCTCTTTTTTTTTCTTTTATCTTGCATATTAGTTCTCCAGGTTCCTGTAACCTTCAAATGTGCCTGTTCAGTGTTAAAGGCCCTCTGTCACTGGCCAACCCTGTCAGATACTTAAGTTCCATTTTTAGAGTGAAGATATAACTCTTGGACATGTAATCTTCCAGCTCCAACCTGGACTGGCAATTCTGTGTCTAGTTCACAGGTATCTTCCTTAGGGCTCCTCTTCTGACTCTCTACAGTCAGAACCTTTGTGTTGGAAACCAAATTAATCCTTTTTATTGGTTTATCCCTTTACTTGGGCTTCCCTGATGGCTCAGATGATAAAGAATCTGCCTGCAATGCAGGAGACGCAGGTTTGATCCCTGGGTTGGGAAGATCCCCTGGAGCAGAAAATAGCAACCCTTTCCAATATTCTTGCCTCGAGAATCCCCATGGACAGAGGAGCCTGGGGGGCTACAGTTCATGGGGTTGCAAAGAGGCAGACACAACTGAACAACTAACACTTCACACTTCAACACTTCCTTTACTAAAACACACGCATACTCCAGCAGCCTCCTGAGAAAGGATTCATCACGGAAAGTAAGCCTTCTATGTGTTTAGGAATGTCTCTCTTCTGTCTTCCACCTTCACACTTAACAGAATTCTATAAAGCCATTTTCTCTCCTTTTTTCTTTTTTAAAACACATTCCGCCATTGTCTTGTAGCTCTTACTACTGCTGCTAAGAAGTGTATTGTCATTCTTATTCCTAATACTGTATTCCTTAGTCCTTAAAAACTACAATATGTATAACCTGGGTTTTTTTCACTCTGAAGAAAGTGATGTATCACAGTGGTGTATCTTAAGAGAATTTTTTAAAAATTAATCATGCTATATTTTGATCCACTCTTATCATCTGAGAAATTTCTTTGTACTATGGGATAGTTTTTCCTGTTTCATTCTCTGTGTTCTGTTTCTAAAACTCATGTTAGAAATGTTGGATCTCCCAGGTTGATTATCTGATATTCTCATCTTTTCTGTTTTTGTTTTTTTTTTCCTGCTTTCTTATTATTTTCTCACTTTATCCTTCAACTTTTGTATTAGATGTTTTTGTTATAGTTTTAATTTCCAAGAGTTCTTGCTTATATTCTTATTGTTCAGTCCTCTAGCCTCCTCTTGTTTTATGTGTGTCTGTGTATGTCTGCTCAGTCATGTCCCACTCTTTGTGGCCCCCTGGACTATAGCACTCCAGGCTCCTCTGTTCATGGAATTTTCCAGGCAAAAATACTGGAGTGGGTTGTCATTTCCTTCTCTAGGGGATCTTCCTAACCCAGGGATCAAACAAACCCACGTCTCTTACATCTCCTGCGCTGGCAAGTTCTTTGCCACCTGGGAAGCCCTTCATGGATGTACTAGATCTTCTCTCTCTAAAGGATTAATAGTTTGTTTTTTAAGGTTTATTTTTCCTTCATGCGATGCCTCTGTTTCCTCCAAGTTCCTGTTTCTTTTTGTTTGGTCTGCCTTTCCTGTTTTAGACTTCCCCCCAAGAATCTGGTAATCGTTAGCCAAATGGTCATGCTTTAAAGGTGAGGAGCTGAAAAACCAGATCACAAACTCTCTGTGGCTTGTTGATGTTACACCTCACAGTAATCAGCCTTCCTTTCTTTAGAGGATTCCCAAATGTCAGTACCCTGAACTCTTATTTAGGACCATTTATTTAATCCAGAGACAAACTCTCCAGCTTGCTCTTGGGGGCTGTGGGGGATGCGTGTGTAGGTCACAGCAAACTGGTTGCTAGTGTCCAGGGAGCAGGGTGGGGCCCACCATTTACCATGCTGGCTTTCACTTAATCTCCTTGTTTCAAGCTCTGATGCTCACTCGCATCTTCTTTTGCACCTGGCATCTCAGAGTCCTGCAGCTTTCTAGTTTCTCCAGGGAATAAACGGCAGGTGACTGCCTGTAGAAGGACTCAGAAATTAGGGGAATTAGAGATAAATCTGTGAAAAGACTCTGACCCAGTGCTGTCTTCCCTCCTGCCTGATGCCGGCTGTTTCTGATTTATGTGCCTTCCTGAGACTTGTGTGACTGAGCTGCCCTTTCATCCGTATCCTCCTTTGCAAATAGTTTGTCTGCAGTTTTCTTCATTTGCAGCATTTGCCAATCTTCCATTTTCTGTCTTCCAGAAATTTACTGCCATCACTTATTCCTCCTCCTCACTCGTCTGATGTTCCCTTTGTTCCTCTGAGTTTATGCTTTTAAAAAAAAATATTTCATTTTAATGTGATTTTGGAAGGAAAGGAAAGAAACACATATTTAAATTCTCTGTGTTTAACCAGAAATCCTGCACCAATTCCATCTATCATCATTCTTATGAAAGGATTATATCAGCCCTTATATCTCCTAAATTTATTATGCAAGTAGCCAGAAGTACTTTGCTGAAATCCTATGTTCCCCATATGGATGCAGACTAGGTGGAGAGTGACTTGCATACATACTCTTTGTGGATGGCTATAGAATATTTGTTAAAGACTGGATGACTCTTTAAAATATAAATGTTACAGGGAAAATTACACGCAGTTGCAGCAGACTGTCCCTCAGAGCCAATGGTGCACAAAGATTACAGCATTTAAGATGATAATAGGAATCAATGAGAGAGATCGAAAACTCAGTAGTTCCATCTCTTTGGAAAGCAAGTTACACAATGGAAAGCTCTGGAGTAATAACAGCACAAGATAGAAAGCATTTACCCCATTCACAAGACACAGTACTCTGGCCGTTTAGATACTAATGCCAGGTTGGGGTGAGAGGGAACTATATGAATCCACTTTAATTCCTCCATCACATGCCAAGTGGAATCTAGATAAGAGCAAATTTGTGGTGCAAAATCATAGAAAGGAGAAGCCTTGATGTCTCCTTGCTTCATCCCAAGTAAAGAAATAAGACAGCTGGGGTGATACAATGCAGGAAATGACTGTGTCAAAGGAGATGAATTAGCTGTATTGCTCAGCATCCAGGTGACAAATGGACTGTGTCTTCTGGGTTAGGAACGGCACCCACTGGCCTGAGAGCAACACAGTCATACCCAGGGGTCGGCATACTTTCTCTGCAGAGGGCCACACAGGAAACATTGTAGGTCTTGCAGCCCAGATAATGATCTATGTCACTTTTAAATATATTTCATTATTAAAGGAGGATACAGTCTGGAGGTGAAGGCAGGCATCAGATGAATCGTCAGTGTGATGATGTTAAGAAAGCAATAATACATAATTCCCCCCCAAAAAAAAATTTTTAAGTGAAGCAACTTGTATTTGAAGGTCAGTGAGACCTCATTGAAGAATTGGCATTCAAGCTGAGACCTAAAGGTGAGCTAGATGAAGAAAACCTGATAAGATTTCCAGGCAGAGGGAATGGCCTTTGCCATGGCAGAAAGGCAAGGTAGGGAGGCTGGCAGGGACACCGCAGCAGTGGCCAGGAGCTGGGTCAGCTGGGGCTCGAGCATCCAGCACCAAGCGTCTTGCTCCCGTGAGACTGTAAAAACAGTGAGTTTCTGTTCTGTCTCCCCTTGCTTGATGGAAAGTAGTCTAGGGACCAGGCAGGTGGTGTGAGAGAAGTCGGCCCAGGATGAAGCTTCACCACGGGTAATCTCCATGTAACGAATGGAGCTCATCTTCTCTCTCCACAGGAATTTTTCGAGAACCCAGCTTTCCGTCCTGATGGTTTGAAACTCTACCCCACCCTGGTGATTCGTGGGACAGGGCTCTATGAGCTGTGGAAGTCAGGAAGATACAAGAGTTATTCCCCCAGCGACCTGATCGAATTGGTGGCCCGGATCCTGGCCCTTGTGCCCCCGTGGACTCGAGTGTACCGCGTGCAGAGGTAGTGTGTGACCTTTCATGCCCACAGTCATTCATGACGACAAGTCTGTCTATCCACAGTTTCTAATGAGAACAGTGTCATTGAAAATTGATGGGTTTGAATTTTTTTTCATTACAAATGGGACACCAGGAATGCTCTCCGTAGACAGAGGGTCTGGGAACAAATGGAACACCAGGAATGCTCTCCGTAGACAGAGGGTCTGGGAACAAATGGGACACCAGGAATGCCCTCTGTGTGTAGAGGGTCTGGGAACAAATGGGACACCAGGAATGCCCTCTGTATGTAGAGGGGTTGGGGACGAGACAGGTGTCCAAGCTGCTTTGCTAGTGTCACGTGTGTCCGTGTGTTCACTCCTCCACTCATTTGTGAGCCAGGAGATGGACAGAGGGTGATGGCCAGCAGTGTGGTGTTGGGTTGCAGGAGCCTGTGATCTCAATCAGCGTTTCCTCTTCCGGATCTGCTCCAACCCAGATGCTATACTGACTGTGAGAGGACACACTGTGGCCATGTGTGTTTTATCCCTGTTCTAGACCCTCTGAAAGAGTAGCAACAGGCATTCTTCACTGATATTAATGTAAGTATGGAGAGTGACCTATTCCTGTTGGCATGAAGGAAATCATCTGAACTGTTTTTTCTAGGAGACAGAATCTGAGATCTCATTTACAATCATGGCTTTTTGTTTTTTTTTTTCTTGTCTGTGCTCTGAGGCATGTGGGATCTTAGTTCCCTGATCAGGGATTGGAACTATGCCCCCTACAGTGGAAGTTTAGTTCAGTTCAATCACTCACTCGTGTCCGACTCTTTGTGACCCCATGGGCTGCAGCACCCAAGGCCTCCCTATCCATGACTAACTCCTAGAGCTTGTTCAAATTCATGTCCGTCGAGTTGGTGATGCCATCCAACCATCTCATCCTCTGTTGTCCCCTTCTCCTCCTGCCTTCAATCTTTCCCAGGATCGGGGTCTTTTCCTATGAGTCACTTCTTTGCATCAGGTGGCCATAGTATTGGAGTTTCAGCTTCAACATCAGTCTTTCCAATGAATATTCAGCACTGATTTTCTTTAGGATTGACTGGTTTGATCTCCTTGCAGTCCAAGGGACTGTCAAGAGTCTTCTCCAACACCACAGTTCAAAAGCATCTAATTCTTCGGCGCTCAGCTTTCTTTATAGTCCAACTCTCACATCTATACATGACCACTGGAAAAACCGTAGCCTTGACTAGACGGACCTTTGTTGGCAAAGTAGTGTCTCTGCTTTTTAATATGCTGTCTAGGTGGGTCATAGCTTTTCTTCCAAGGAGCAAGTGTCTTTTAATTTCATGGCTACAGACACCATCTGCAGTGATTTTGGAGCCCAAAATATAAAGTCTGTCACTGTTTCCCCATCTATTTGCCATGAAGTGATGGCACCAGATGCCATGGTCTTAGTTTTCTGAATGCTGAGTTTTAAGCCAGCTTTTCACTCTCCTCTTTTACTTTCATCAAGAGGCTCTTTAGTTCTTCTTTGCTTTTTGCCATTAGGGTGGTGTCATCTGCATATCTGAAGTTATTGATATTTCTCCTGACAACCTTGATTCCAGCTTGTGCTTCGTCCAGCCTGGCATTTCGCATGATGTACTCTGCATATAAGTTAAATAAGCAGGGTGACAATATGCAGCCTTCACATACTCCTTTCCTGATTTGGAAACAGTCTGTTTTTCCACATCCAGTTCTAACTGTTGCTTCCTGACCTGCGTACAGGCTTCTCAAGAGGCAGGTAAGGTGGTCTGGTATTCCCATCTCTTTTAAGAATTTTCCACAGTTTATCAAATCTTTAACATAGTCGATGAAGCATGAGTAGATGTTTTTCTGAAACTCTCTTGCTTTTTCCATGATCCAGCAGATGTTGGCAATTTGATCTCTGGTTCCTCTGCTTTTTCTAAATCCAACTTATACATCTAGAAGTTCACAGTTCACGTACTATTGAAGCCTGGCTTGGAGAATTTTGAGCATTACTTTACTAGTGTGTAAGATGAGTGCAATTGTGCAATAATCTGAACATTCTTTGGCATTGCCCTTCTTTGGGATTGGAATGAAAACTGACCTTTTCCAGTCCTGTGGCCACTGCTGAGTTTTCCAAAGTTGCTGGCATATTGAGTGCAGCACTTTCATAGCATCATCTTTTAGGATTTGAAATAGCTCAACTGGAATTCCATCACCTCCACTAGCTTTGTTCATAGTGATGCTTCCTAAGGCCCACTTAACTTCACTTTCCAGGATGTCTGGCTCTAGGTGAGTGATCACACCATCGTGCTTATCTGGGTCATGAAGATCTTTTTTGTATATTTCTTCTGTGTATGCTTCTTTATATCTTCTGCTTCTGTTAGATCCATATCATTTCTGTCCTTTATTGTGCCCATCTTTGCATGAAATGTTCCCTTGGTAGCTCTCATTTTCTTGAAGAGATCTCTAGTCTTTCCCCATTCTATTGTTTTCTTCTATTTCTTTGCATTGATCACTGAGGAAGACTTTCTTCTCTCTCCTTGCTTTTCTTTGGAACTCTGCATTCACTTGGGTATATCTTTCCTTTTCTCCTTTGCCTTCTGCTTCTCTTCTTTACTCAGCTATGTGTAAGCCCTCCTCAGACAACCAGTTTGCCTTTTTGCATTTCTTTTTCTTGGGAATACTCTTGATCACTGCCTCCAGTACAGGGTCACGAACTCTGTCCATAGTTTTTCAGGCGCTCTGTCAGATCTAATCCCTTAAATCTATTGTTACTTCCACTGTATAATCATAAGGGATTTGATTTAAGGTCATACCTGAATGGTCCAGTGGTTTTCTCTATGTTCTTCAATTTAAGTCTGAATATTGCAAAAAGGAGTTCATGATCAAGACACAGTCGTCTCCTAGTCTTGTTTTTGCTGATTGTATAGAGCTTCTCCATCTTTGGCTGCAATGAATATAATCAGTCTGATTTCGGTATTGACCATCCAGTGATGTCCATTTGTCTTCTCCAAGAGTCTTCTGTCCAAGAGTCTTGATGTCAAAGAGTCTTCTGTTGTGTTGTTGGAAGAGAGTATTTGCTATGACCAGTGCGTTCTCTTGGCAAAACTCAGTTAGTCTTTGTCCTGCTTCATTTTGTACTCCAAGGCCTAATTTGCCTGTTACTCCAGTTATCTCTTGACTTCCTACTTTTGCATTCCAGTCCCCTATAATGAAAAGTACATCTTTTTCGGGTATTAGTTCTAGAAGGTTTTGTAGGTCCTCATAGAACCATCCAACTTTAGCTTCTTCAGCATTACTGGTTGGAGCACAGACTTGGATTACTGTGATCTTGAATGGTTTGCCTTGGAAACAAACAGATCATTCTTTCATTTTTGAGACTGCATCCAAGTACTGCATTTTAGACTCTTTTGTTGACTATGAGGGCTACTCCATTTCTTCTAAGCGCTTCTTGCCCACAGTAGTAGATATAATGGTCATCTGAGTTAAATCCACCCATTCCAGTCCATTTTAGTTCGCTGATTCCTAAAGTGTTGATGTTTACTCTTGCCATCTCCTGTTTGACCACTTTCAATTTACCTTGATTCATGGACTTAACGTTCCAGGTTCCTATGCAATATTGTTCTTTACAGCATCGGATTTTACTTCCATTACCAGTCACATCCACAACTGGGTGTTGTTTTTGCTTTGGCTCCATCTCTTAATTCTTTCTGGAGTTATTTTTCCTTTCTTCTCCAGTAGCATATTGGGCACCTACTGACCTGGGGAGTTTATCTTTCAGTGTCCTATCTTTCTTTTTGCCTTTTCAGACTGTTCGCAGGGTTCTTAAGGCAAGAATACTGAAGTGGTTGCCATTCCCGTCTCCAGTGGACCACTTTTTGTCAGAACTCTCCACCATGACCCGCCCGTCCTGGATGGCCTTAGCTTCATTGAGTTAGACAAGGCTGTGGTCCATGTGATCAGTCTGGTTAGTTTTCTATGATTGTGGTTTTCAGTTTGTCTGCCCTCTGATGGATAAGGATAAGAGGCTTATGGAAGCTTCCTGATGGGAGAGACTGACTGAGGGGGAAACTGGATCTTATTCTGATGGCCATGCTCTGTAAATCTTTAATCCAATTTTCTGTTGATGGGCGGGGCTGTGTTCCCTCCCTGTTGCTTGACCTGAGACCAAACTATGGTGGAGGTAATGAAGATAATGATGACCTCCTTCAAAAGGTCCCCTGGACACTGCCACACTCAGTGCCCCCGACCCCGCAGCAGGCTACCATGGACTCACACCTCTGCCAGAGGCTCCTGGACACTCACAGGCAAGTCTGGGTCAGTCTCTTGTGGTCACTGCTCCTTTCTTCTGGGTCCTGGTGTGCACAAGGTTTTGTTTGTGCCCTCCAAGAGTCTCTTTCCCCAGTCCTGTGCAAGTTTTGGCGGCTCTGTGGTGGGGTTAATGGCGACCTCCTCCAAGAGGGCTCATGCCATACCCAAGTCTACTGCACCCAGAGCCCCTGCCCCTGCAGCAGGCCACTGCTGACCTGTATTTCCTCAGGAGACACTTAAACACTCACAGGCAGGTCTGGCTCAGTCTCTGTGGGGCCTCCTGGTGCACACAAGGTTTTGTTTGAGCCCTTGGAGCATCTCTGATGGGTATGGGGTTTGTTTCTAAATGCAATTTCGCCCCTCCTGCTGTCTTGCTGGGGCTTCTCCTTTGCCCTTGGACATGGGGTATTATCTCTTTTTGGTGGGATCCAACGTTGTCCTGTCAACGGTTGTTCAGCAGCGAGTTGTAATTTTGGAGTTTTTGAAGGAGAAGATGAGCACACGTCCTTCTCCTCTGCCATCTTGTAGATATACTATAGTGGAAGAGTGGAGCCCTAACCACTGGACACTCAAGTGGGAGAAGTTCCACCCCCGCCTTTTTTTCTAACTAGAAACAAAACACTGAAGATAAAATTTAAAAGCCATAAAGCTACCTATTTACTACAATCCTGACAAAGCCATTCCTGCATTTCCTGGTTGTTAAGGCACATTTCCACCACCCTGCTCAAAACCACCCAGATTCTAATATTACCAGTAAAAGGCCAAGTGGGATTAACAAATGGATGTCCTGTCAGCTATCCTGTGACTAGTACTCTGCTGAGCACAAAGACTGTGCTACTCATAACATACAGCAGAACTGTCAACTATGGGAAAATCATCAAGGATGTAAAATAATGGATTTGCTTAAAGGTCAAAGGGTGTTTGGGCTTCCTAGGTGACTCGGTGGTAAAGAATCCACCTGCCAATGCAGGAGACACAGGTTTGATCCCTGGTTCGGGAAGATCCTCTGAAGTAGGAAATGGCAGCCTACTTGCCTGGAGAATCCCATGAGCAGAGGAGTCTGATGGGCTACAGTCCATGGGGTCGCAAAGAGTCAGACATGACTGAGCAACTAAACAAGAACAACATCAAAGAATGTTTACACATTTCTGCCACAACATATTGATTTCTTAAATTTTTATAATTGTTGGCCCACCATAAGGACCTAAATTGCTTAATGGTCTTTTTTTTTTTAGTAAAAAATACAAAGGAGAAGGACTTCCTTGGTGGTCCAGTGGTTAAGACTCTGTGCTCCCAGTGCCAGTCTCCATGCTCCATGATCCTAAGTTCGATTCCTGGTTAGGGAACTTGGATCCTACATTCTGTATGATGTAACCATAAATAAATAAATATACAACAGTTTCTTTTTTAAAAAAATTACTAAGGAGATAGTGGTGAGAAAATTCAGTTATCAGGATTATTTGCATTCTTCTCCTCTTTCACCTTTCTGGAACAGCTCAGCCTAAGAGACATTAGGAGGTACCGAGCCACACAGGCATCCGCATGGAGATCTAGGGAGCCATGGGACCCAGAGCACAGGGAGGAGGGTGTTCTTGTGGAGGAGTCAGTTGTGGGGTTCAGGCTGGAGCAGCCCAGATGTGAGGGGGGGCATTCTTGCTGATGCCTTCCCTTGGCACATTTGTCAGCAGGGCGAGGAGAGTGTGTCCAGGGGATCCAGAGATGAGGACAGAAAGAAAGGGTCAGTAACATGCGGGAGGTGGATCTAGTAGGTAGACAATATTAAGGGTAATGGAGCTGAGTTTTTTTAATCTGAAAAGGGAATTTGTCATTGTTGTGCAGTTGCTAAGTAATGCCAACTCTTCGTGACCTCATGGACTATAGCCCTCCAGACTGCTCTGTCCATGGGATTCTCAGGCAAGCATACTGCCATTCCCTTCTGCAGGGGATCTTCCCAACCCAGGGATCAAGCCTGCTTTGGCAGGCAGGTTCTTTACCATTGAGCCATCAGGGAAGCCTGAAAATGAAACTACAAATATGAAAAAGGAAAAAATTAGAATATACCACATGGTGTTCTGGAATAGGGGATACTGGTGTGAACTTGTGGTTTTCAACCTGTCTGGTAGATATAGAAATAATTGTAACAAACGATAACAAATACAGTATGTGTGTGTGGACATGTCCTTTTCACAGTCTATTTAACAGGCATGGTTTTTGCAATTCTGGGCTGCTTGTTGGTGAGGTAGCTATTTGAAATGGCCTCTAAACATAGTACCGAAGTGTTTAGTGTTCCTGCGTGCAAGAAGCCTATAACTGTGCCTTATGGAGAAAATACCTATGTCAGATTAGCTTCATTCAGACATGAGCTATTTGCGGCATGAGTTCAATGTTAATGAAGCATCTCTCCATCTATCGAGAGAGAGAGAGAGAGAGAGACCGCAAGACCGTAAATAGAAACACAAATTTTTAAAAAGTCATGTTTGATCAGCTGATGGGAATGCTGGGACCAGAGGCTCACAGGAAGCTGGGATGGAGTCTAGGATTAGACAGTACTAAAGTGCCACTGTAATCTCTGGATTTTGGTGGTTGTATTATGGCTACATAAAAGAATATCCTTGTTGTAGACTGAAGCAACTTAGCAGCAGCAGCAGGAGATAGTTAAGAGTATTCTTGGGGGGCCATTGGGACATCTTGTTCCCGATTTACTTTCAAATACTCGAGGAATATAGTTATTGGTACCACACTTGGGAATTTTTCTGTGACTTTGAGATTGTTTAAAAAAAATATGATAGAAAACAAAGATGCAGTAAGTAGTCTTAACAACAGCAAAAGAAAAGTTTCCATTGCATTTAACTGACTGGGGCCACCAGAGATAAATGAATACACTGCTTCTCAGCAGTCAAGCGAGGCAACGAGTATCACAGAGTAGACATTTCCCAGCCATGGTGGCCAGTTTGCCTTTTATTTTTCTTAGCCAAGAGTAACAAGGCATAGCATGAGAAATCAGAGGAAGAGTTTGCATCCTCCCCACTATATTTATCTTTAAATTCCTTAGTGCTGTAACCAGTGAGTCTCAAGCAACGAAGACATTGCTAAAACATTAAAAGCTTATTTTTTATAGGTTTTATGAAATATCACTGAGGGACACTATCCTGGCTTATCATCAGCTGAAAAAATAAAGGCTTTGAGAAAACAGGAGCAGCAAATATAATCTCTCCAGTAAAACTATAAAGGGGTCATGATAGAAAGAATTAAGAGTATGTGTTTTAGACAATCAAAAGGGCATAGGACGAGAAAGTCTTGATATTATGCATGACTAACATGAAGCTGAATAAAGAAACATCCATGTTCCCAGTTCTCCTGTGTCAACCCCATTACAGCTCTCTGGAAAATCGAACAGTAGAAGAGGCCCCTGCCCCTATCCCGCCCCCAGCTCTAATCCTAGAGGCCAGACTGTGAGAGGTGTTTCTCCATCAGTACATCACTCACAGGGTTTATGTGGAACACGTAGTGCACGGGGGTGTAGGATTAAGCTTTTGAAGTGACACTCATTACTTTACCAATGTGTGAGTGAATTAAAACCTGATAGACTGTGAAACAAGAAGTAAAATGCCGACTTGGTAATGTCCTCAGTGAATCTCTGGACAGTTTTTATTTGAAGACAGTGATGATTCAGTTGCCAACAGTGAAGACCTTTGGTAGAGAGTCATCTCGAGTTTAGCTGTGTGGTCAGATTTTCATGCTTTGGGACTGATAATTTACTTAACTTTTTAATTTATTTTTGATTTGGAGGAAGGTTGCTTTACACTGTTGTCGGTTTCTGGTGTACAACAACACGAATCAGCCATCAGTTCAGTTCAGTCGCTCAGTCGTGTCCAACTCTTTGCAGCCCCATGAATTGCAGCACACCAGGCCTCCCTGTTCATCACCAACTCCCGGGGTTCACTCAGACTCACGTCCATTGAGTCAGTGATGCCATCCAGCCATCTTATCCTCTGTCGTCCCCTTCTCCTCCTGCCCCCAGTCCCTCCCAGCAGCAGAGTCTTTTCCAATGAGTCAACTCTTTGCATGAGGTGGCCTAAGTACTGGAGTTTCAGCTTTAGCATCATTCCTTCCAAAGAAATCCCAGGGCTGATCTTCAGAATGGACTGGTTAGATCTCCTTGCAGTCCAAGGGACTCTCAAGAGTCTTCTC
>SJYF01000412.1:1984226-2003908 GCA_006410515.1 Procapra przewalskii
GCTACTAAGTTGCTTCAGTCGTGTCCGACTCTGTGCAACCCCATAGATGGAAGCCCACCAGGCTCCCCTGTCCCTGAGATTCTCCAGGCAAGAACACTGGAGTGGGTTGCCGTTCCTTCTCCAATGCAGGAAAGTGAAAAGTGAAAGGGAAGTCGCTTAGTCCTGTCCGATTCTGAGCAACCCCATGGACTGCAGCCCACCAGGCTCCTCCGTCCATGGGATTTTCCAGGCAAGAACACGAGTGGGTTGCCATTTCCTTCTCCAATGCAGGAAAGTGAAAAGTGAAAGGGAAGTCGCTTAGTCCTGTCTGACTCTGAGCAACCCCATAGACTGCAGCCTATAGGCTCCTCTGTCCATGGGATTTTCCAGGCAAAAGTACTGGAGTGGGGTGCCATCGCCTTCTCCAGGTAGTTCTGCTTAATAGCACTATATGATAAAACCTACTCAGAGAATTTACTGGTATTGAACGTGTTAGCATGTCTTTTAAAAGTACTGGTACATTATTAAAAATATTTTGTAGAGCCCCTCTTCCTTTGCCTTCGCCTCCCCTCCCCATCATCGCCAGCAGAGGCAATACCGCAGAGCTGTTGAGAGCAGCACGCCTGTCTCCGGAAGGAATGGGGAGTGCGAGCAGCGAGTGCAGAGGTGGCAGAGAGAGTAGCTGGGAGGTTGGTTACATTCAGCAGATGATTGTTGTTTGATTTAGCAAACACATAAGCATACTAAAAATAAGAGAGCAAGACTTCTTACTGAAGGGATTTACAAGCATTGAAAAGTAGAAAGCTGAAAACAACACTGAGCACTGGATTAGAATCGTAATTATTGGCATGATCTCACAGCTTTTTAAATTGATATATAGAAATAGATATATGTATTGTTGTTTTTAGTGGCTAAGTTGTGTCCAACTCCTTGTGACGTCATGAACCTCAGTGCACCAGGCTTCCCTGTCCTTCACTGTCTCCCGGAACTTGCTCAAACTAATGTCTGTCCATTGAGTTGGTGATGCCATCCAACCATCTCATCCACTGCTGCCCCCTTCTCCTGCCCTCAGTCTTTCCCAGAATCAGAGTCTTTTCCAATGAGTCAGCTGTTCACATCAGGCGGCCAAAGCACTGGAGCTTCAGCATCAGTCCTTCCAGTGAACTCAATTCCATTGAATTCCAGTCAACTTAATTCAGAGTTGATTTGCTTTAGCATTGACTGTTTGATCTCCTTGCAGTCCAAGGGACTCTCAAGAGTCTTCTCCAGCACCACAATTTGAAAGCATCAATTCTTTGGCCCTCAGCCTTCTTTATGGTCCAACTTTCACATCCATACATGACTACTGGAAAAACCATAGCTTTGACTAGATAGACCTTTGTCAGCAAAGTGATGTCTCTGTTTTTTAATATGCTGTCTAGGTTTGTCATACCTTTCCTTCCAAGGAGCAAGTATCTTTTAATATTATGGCTGCAGTCACGATCCGCAGTGATTTTGGAACCCCAGAAAAGAAAATCTGTCACTGTTTCTTTTTCCCCATTCTATTTGCCATGAAGTGATAGGACTGGATGCCATGATCTTAGTTTTCTCAATGTTGAGCTTTAAGCCACTTTTCTCACTCTTCTCTTTCACCTTCATCAAGAGGCTCATTAGTTCCTGTTTGCCTTCTGCCATTAGGCTCTTGTCATATGCATATTTGAGGTTATTGATATTTCTCCTGGCAGTCTTGATTCCAGCTTGTGATTCATCCAGCCTGGCATTTTGCATGTTATTCTCTGCCTAGAAGTTAAATAAGCAGGGTGACAGTATACTGTCAGCCTTCACATACTCCTTTCCCAGTTTGGAACCAGTCTGTTGTTCCATGTCCAGTTTTAACTGTTGCTTCTTGACTTAGGTGCAGGATTTTCAGGAGGCAGGTAAGGTGGTCTGGTATTCCTATCGCTTTAAGAATTTTCCACAGTCTGTTGTGACCCACACAGTCAAAGGCTTTGGCATAGTCAATAAAGCAGAAGTAGATGTTTTTCTGGAACTCTCTTGCTTTTTTGATGATTCAACAGATGTTGGCAATTTGATCTGTGGTTCCTCTGCCTTTTCTAAACCCAACTTGTACATCTGGAAGTTCTCAGTTCATGTACTGTTGAAGCCTGGCTTGGAGAATTTGAGCATTACTTAGCTAGCATATGAGATGAGTGCAATTGTACAGTAGTCTGAACACTCTTTAGCATTGCCTTTCTTTGGGATCGGAAGGAAAACTGACCTTTTCCAGTCCTATGGCCACTGCTGAGTTTTCCAAAGCTGCTGGCATATTGAGTGCAGCACTTTCACAGCATCACCTTTTAGGATTTGAAATAGCTCAGCTGGAATTCCACCACCTTCACTATCTTTGCTCAAAGTGATGCTTCCTAAGGCCTACTTGACTTCACACTAGGATATCTGGTTCTAGGTGAATGTTCACACCACTGTGGCTATCTGGGTCATTAAGATTTTTTTTGTATAGTTCTCCTGTGTATTCTTTTCACCTCTTCTTAATATCTTCTGCTTCTGTTAGGTCCATACTGTTTCTGTCCTTTATTATGCCCATCTTTGCATGAGATGTTGCCTTGATAGCTCCGATTTTCTTGAAGTCTTTCTCTAGCCTTTCCCATTCTGCTGTTTTCCTCTATTTCTTTATATTGTTCCCTAAAGAAGGCTTTCGTATCTCTGCTAGCTATTCTCTGGAACTCTGCATTCAGGTGGATATGTATCTTTCTATTTCTTGCTTGCCTTTTACCTCTCAGCTTTTACTTCTCAGACAACCACTTTGCCTTCTTGCATTTGCCTATCAGATCTAATTGCTTGAATATATCTGTCACCTTCACTGTAAAATCATAAGGTATTTGATTTAGGTCTGACCTGAATGGCTTAGTGGTTTTCCCTGCTTTCTTCTATTTAAACCTGAAGTTTGCAATAAGGAGCTCATGATCTGAGCCGCAGTCAGCTCCAGGTCTTGTTTTTGTTGACTGTATAGAGTTTCTCCATCTTCATCTGCAAAGAATATTATCAGTCTAATTTTGGTATTGACCATCTGGTGATGTCCATATGTAAAGTCATTTCTAAAGGCAATGATGCCTCAGTAATAATGAGCACAGTGAGTGCCCAGATCTTGGTTTTAAATACCATGCTTCACTGAAAGGAAGCAGGACTGCCTGGGTAAGTGGCCAGTTCTAGGGTTGGGGCAGCAAACATGTAAGATAAGCCTAGAACATCTTGTTGCAGAAAGTAAGGAAACACTCAAAGAATGTTGCAGATATGTGAGAAGGACCCAGAAGCCAGCCTAAATGCATGCCTACTGGCCACATCTAATTTAAGCAACAAAATAATGTTGATATCAGACTACTACAATAGGAATCTATGAGTTTATAAATTAGAGAAGGGAACATTCTTCCTTGAAATACAAGCTCAACTAACGCCGAAGAGATGGTAGAAATAATCACCAGTGATGACTGTTGCAGGGCAGCTGGTGTAGGATTCGTCAGCAGATGCTAGACTGGTGGTCGGAGGGTCGGTGAGGAACAGGATATTGGCATGGTATTTTTGCTTGTGTCAGCTCTCACACTGTAACAAGTATTCTTTAACAATCCACTTATTAATACATTTTTCACATTTTTGTGCTTTTTGTTGATTTTACTGTTTAAAATGTCCTGGACTTCCCTGGTGGCTCAGACGGTAAAGCGTCTGCCTACAATGCGGGAGACCCGGGTTCAATCCCTGGGTCGGGAAGATCTCCTGGAGAAGGAAATGGCAGTCCACGTCAGTATTCTTGCTTGGAAAATCCCATGGATGGGGGAGCCTGGTAGGGTACAGTCCACGGAGTCACGATGAATTGGACACGACTGAGTGACTTCACTTCCTTTCCTTTTTTCATGCATAGTGTTCCTAAGCACGAGAAGATTGTGATGTCTCTTACAAAGAGAATAAACGTGTTAGATAAGCTTCATTGCCGTATGAATCACAGTGCTGTTGGCCATATACAATGTTACTGAATGAATTCTGTGTTAAATAAAGTGTCTTTGAACAGAAACACAGAACAAAGTGGTGTTGATCAGTGGAAGAAAATGAACTGAAAGCAGATAGGAACCTAACCCTCCGTTTTTCATAGGAGCAGTGCTTCCATTCATGTTTGCTCATTCAGTGTTCATGGCACATTATCAGACTTCACTGCAGTGAATAACAAGAGTCAAATGAATCTCACATAATGGGTACTAACTGGTTGCCATTGAGATTATCAGATTAATTTCATATCACATAACACATATCATATAACAGTGTTATACTTTGTTGTGAAACTACATATATTTGTGAGTAATTTAATAGAATGTTGTTCAGTCGCTAGGTTGTGTCCAACTCTTTGCCACCTGATGGACTTCAGCACACCAGGTTTCCCTGTCCTTCACTATCTCCCAGAGTTGGCACAAACGTATGTCCATTGAGTCAGTGATGCCATCCAATCATCTCATCCTCTGCCTCGCTCTTCTCTTCTTGCCTTCAGTCTTTCCTAGAATCAGGGTCTTTTCCAATGAGTCAGTTCTTCCCATCAGGTGGCCAAAGTATTGGAGTTTCAGCTTCAGCCTCAGTTCTTCCAGTGAATACTCAGGACTAATTTACTTTAGGATTGACTAGTTCAGGGTTAAAAGAGGCATTTGGGAGATTTTAACTTTGGTTTATGTAATATGAAATAATAAAAAACTTAAAACAGTTTTTTATACATTCCTTCCTAAAATAAACTGCTTTTTCCTCCATCACCTAAAAGAATACCCTAATTATCTGTGTAACCAAATAGAATCATAAATTCTACTATGCTTACTGGGAGTATGAGCACAAAAAAAGAAAAAAAAAACTGCCTTTTCCTTCACTAGCCTTCTTTCAGTTTCTTCTGATTACTAATTTAAGGTGCACCTGGGCACTTCCCAGGTGGTCTGACTGCTAGGACTCTCCACTTCCAACGCAGGGGTCCTGGGTTCTATCTCTGGTCAGGGAATTAGATCCCACATGCCACAGCTCAAGATCCCTCGTGCTGCGGCTAAGACCCAGTGCAGCCAAATAAATATGTAAAAAAAAAACAAATATTTAAGATATATCTGGTTTTCAGTTCAGTTTAGTCACTCAGTCATAGCTGACTCTTTGCGACCCCATGAACTGCAGCATTCCAGGCCTCCCTGTCCATCACCAACTCCCAGAGTTCACTCAAACTCATGTCTATTGAGTCGGTGATCATCCTCTGTCGTCCCCTTCTACTCCTGCCTTCAATCTTCCCAAGCATCAGGGTCTTTTCAAATGAGTCAGCTCTTCACATCAAGTGGCCAAAGTATTGGAGTTTCAGCTTCAGCATCAGTCCTTCCAATAAATATTCAGGACTGATTTCCTTTAGGATGGACCAGTTGGAAGGAATTACAGTTCCAAAGAAAGAAAGTTTATTTTACTAAAAAGTGTAAGTAAACCACAGATATTAACTAATCACTCTAAAGTATATTTTTTTTATGTCACTTTGAACTCCCTGGTATGTCATTCTCTTACAGAATTTTGCCTTATCATTGCTTTATAGTTGCTTCCAGAGTCTATTATGTGTAGTTTTTAATGTAATTGATTAGCTTTTGATACTTTTGAATGAGGGGGGAATATCTTATTAGAATCAAATGGTGAATTAGCTAATTGTATTTACTTAACATTTGGAGGGATAAGTGAAAAGAGAAGGAAAACACTCAAGTTGATTCAAAAGCAAAAATGAGAAAACAAGATAATTGGTGTATCCTTCAAGTCTTCTAATCCACCAAATACTAGACAAAACAAATTGGGGACTTGTCTTTAAATAGGAGATGTGCCAAGCATATTCTTACTTCAGGTTTGTTTTTTTTTTTTTGGCTATTTTGTGTTTATATATTGATTTTTCTGTAGAAGGGATGTTGAGGGCCACTAAAATGAAGCTCATAATTTCAACTTTTGATCAAAGTTTCCTTGGTGCCTGGCAGTTAACACTATCTTAATGCCAGGAAATAAATTTTATCTACTTCATCTTTAAGCAAGTTCTTATTCCCTTCTAATGAAGTTGTGCTCAGTCATGCAGTCGTGTCCAACTCTGCAACCCCATGGACCATAGCCATTCAGGCTCCTATGTCCACAGAATTTTCCAGGCAAGAATACTGGAGTGGGTTGCCATTTGCTCCTCCAGGGGATCTTCCTGACCAAGGGACTGAACCTGAGTCTCCTTGAGTCTCTTGCATTGGCAGGCGGGTTCTTTACCACTAGCACCACCAGGGAAGAGTCACTTCTAATTTAGATTTTTAGGAAGTGGGGGGTGGGGGGGGGATATATTCTTTGAGACCAGTGGTCATCTCGGCCAGGCTTTTAAGCTTCCTGGTTACTTGTCATTCAGCAACTCTATGGGAAAGTGTTTATAAGCTATAAATAAGTGCATTAATAATTTTTATTTCTTCTCTTTTCAACAAATTAGATTTTGTAAAAACAATAAGAATTGTATTTCCTGTTTAGTACAGGTGTGTCTTCAGCCAAAAATCATTATAATGGTTATTGGATATTTGTTTTGTGTTTAGTAATCTTATAAAGTGATTTCATCAGGTATTTCTTAAGAAAACCTTGCATGGTTAGTGAAAATCATAATTTCATAGATGGAAAAACTGGGAGGTAGAAAAGCTGTGAATCTGCTTTCCAGTTAGAATATTCAGCCTCTGTTTTCTTTGTCTGTTTTGTAGGGGTTTTTTTAGGGGGGAAGGGTGGTTCTCCTTTTGTAAAAAATATCCCTGCCTTCCTGTTTTAGAGAGTGACTTACATTTTGCAATATCTGATGTTTTTCTCCGGCAGAGATATTCCAATGCCATTAGTCAGCTCAGGAGTGGAGCACGGAAACTTGAGAGAGCTGGCATTTGCAAGAATGAAAGACCTTGGAATACAGGTGAGAGCATGACCGTAACTGCAGAAGATCAAAGCACTCTCAGACATGCGATCGCCTGATAAACCTGCAGCTTGGGCCAGAGCGCTCTCATGCATTGACGGCCTTCTTTCTGTGCAGCATGTTGAAGCTGAAGTAGTGGTCCCACCGTCTGCATCCCGTCCCTGCATCCCTCTGCTTCTCCTAAAAGAGTGTGGGTTTGTCAGTTTAATGGTTGTTTTCTCTTGCCTACTGAAATTGCCAAGTATGTATTCAGCTTTTTTTTAGAAACCCTCTTTTCTTTTGAAATACTGGGTGTCCGATTCTTGACCAGTGTTTATAGACAAATACGACCTTTGAAGAAACAAGGATGATATGCTGAAATAATTACCGATGTTATTGTCCAGATATACCACTCGCCCTTGCCCCACCTTGCCCCTGTGTCTTTTCATTTGCTTTTTTATTTCATAAATATTTACTAAGCACCTCCTTTCTGCTTTCCCTGGAAGTATAAAGAGCCCGGGAATCTGCAGATGATTTTGAAATCACGATATGGTTTAAAACTCCGTGCCCTAGGAGCTATTTCTCAGAGCTGCTAGGAGGAAAGGCGGGGTGTCAAGGCCTGAGCCTGCGCGCTGGCCTCTGCCTTGAGCTTCGCTGGCCTCTGCCTTGAGCTTCTGCTTCACTTGGTCTGGTGCGGAGCTGATGGAGGTTCTCCACACATCGCAGACATGGACCACTCTTTGAAAGGCATTGTTTTAAGGACTAAGTATCATGTTTGTGGACATACCTGAAACATTGTGTTCTCTTAGTTGATTTTTTATAAAGAAGTTTTTCTTTCTTTTTTTTCTTTTTCAGAAAACGGTCTAGAGTTTGTGAACATTATTGGCTTATTCTACCAAAATAATAATAATAATAATTTAAGTTCTAGAAAAACAGCAACTGTATGTACAGTAATTGTTGTTATTTAGTCACTCGGTCTGGAGAAGGCAATGGCACCCCACTCCAGTACTCTTGCCTTGAAAATCCCATGGACGGAGGAGCCTGGTGGGCTGCAGTCCATGGGGTCACTAAGAGTCAGACACGACTGAGCGACTTCACTTTCACTTTTCACTTTCCTGCATTGGAGAAGGAAATGGCAACCCACTCCAGTGTTCCTGCCTGGAGAATCCTAGGGACAGGGGAGCCTGGTGGGCTGCCATCTCTGGGGTTGCACAGAGTCAGACACGACTAAAGCGACTTAGCAGCAGCAGCGGTCGCTCAGTCATGTCCAACTCTTTGTGACCCCATGGACCATAGCCAGCCAGGCTCCTCTGTCCCTGGGATTTCCCAGGCAAGAATACTAGAGTGGGCTGCCATTCCCTTCTCCAGGGGATCTTCCTGACCCAGGGATCGAACCCATGTCTCCTGCTTTGGCAGGCAGTTTCTTTACCACTGAGCCACCAGGGAAGCCACATGCACAGTAGTGAATAGCCCCAGCAAGTGTGTGACTGCTCTGCTCCCTGGCCCCCAGCTGCCCAGCTCCTCAGCCCTTCTTCCTCCTTCTGGCCTGGTTAGCCTGATAACCTCATCATCCAGCCATCATCTCTAACCCTGTACCCCTCTTAAACCTTGATAGGCTCTCATAAAGTAATCTAGGATTGAGTCTCAAGACTGGAATTCAGTCGTAGCCAAAAGTTATCTCGCTTACCTAGGCAGTGTCTTTATTCGGAAATAAGGACAGCCCAATCTCTCTTGTAAAAACCATTCCCCACCCCTCCAAGAAAGGACAAAAGCAGGCAAGTGTTCTTTAGAAGCATGGGATATGGGTTCCCAGGGCATGGAAATAGCTTAGTTTTTCCAGAACTGAATAACGAGCGCTTATTTTTCTCGTGAAATTCTCTCCATATATACACCAGATACACTATTAGTAGTATGACTGCAAGACATCCTCAGCTTTCCTAGGGTGATCTTTTCTCACCGATGGAAAGCATTAGACTCTGGGAAATAAGTTCCACAGTTTGTTCTATAGGGGAAAGTATACCACAGGACAGATAATAGTCACTATGAGGATTTTGTAATTATAAGTGTCAGGCTTCACAGCCTGCACACTGGGCCCTGGAGTAGAAGCGAGAGTTGCATCATGTAGCTAGGCCGTGCACACATCCACAGGCAACTTTGTGCTTCCTGGGACATTCAGAGAGCCAGTCTGCCACCATGACACCATGATTCAGACTGTATAATAATAAAAGCTCTTTCCTCTCCTTCCTTGCATTCCTTCCTCCCTCCCATCCTTTATTCCACAGAGCCCTTCTCTGCAAAAGATAGCAGTCTTAGTTTCCCTCTTTCTGACATTTCTAAAATTTGATACAAATATGGTGATACTAAAAAATTAACTGCTATAAAATGGTGAAGGTTTTTGAACATTAGGAATTCAATTGTTACTCTCCTATAGATATAGTTTGGGATTGCACTTTCAGATACAGTTGTATCCTCTGGGTAAAACTATGTTCAAATTTTTAGGAGCTATGTTCTTTACTTTGAATATTTGTATCAATCTTCTTTGGATTCTAAACTTCTTTTAAAAACAATACACTGTTAACTTCATATATTTCCATTTTGTTTTTCCCTATCTTCACATTTATTAAAAATGGCTTCATTTTTAAATTCAGTTTTTTAATCTCAATGTAAATTATGTCCAGATGTAATTTTGAGCCCAGAATTTGATGGAGAAGTTTCAGTAAAAATTGTGTTAGTGACTGGTTTTATATTTGCCTCCCCTTCCCTCTTTCTTTTCTTTCTCTTTATTTTTTCCCCATTCCTACGTCCCTCCTTCCTCCCCTTTCTTCATTTCTTTTGCTTTGTTTTTTCACAGTGTCGTGATGTGAGAACCAGAGAGGTTGGAATCCAAGAAATTCATCACAAAGTCCGGCCATACCAGGCGAGTGTCTTCATTTTATAGAGAGATTAGGCCCTGCTCATTACTCTTTGTCAAGCCTGGGCCTATACCTGCTTATGCATTGTGCTGTGTTCAGTTGCTCTATCATGCCCGACTCTTTGCGACCTCATGGACTGTAGCCCGCCAGGCTCCTCTGTCCATGGGGATTCTCCAGGCAAGAATACTGCAGTGGGTTGCCATGCCCTCCTCCAGGGGCTCTTCCCAACCCAAGGATCAAACCCAGGTCTCCCACATTGCAGATGGATTCTTTACCGTCTGAGCCACCAGGGAAGCCCAAGAAAACTGGAGTGGGTTAAGTATCCTTTCTCCAGGAGAACTTCCTGACCCAGGAATCAGTTTGAGGTCTCCTGCATTGCAGGCACATTCTTTACCAGCTGAGCTACCAGGGAACCCCTACAGTTAGAACCAAAACCAAACTCTCAAAGTTAATGAATAAACTAAGAGCAAAGAGTCATTGAGAATCAGGTCAAGTCAGCAAAGCCAGATATGAAGGTCACTCAACACAAGAAGGGCCAGGTTAGGAAGATCAGGTTGGAACTTCATTATAGATCAGTACTATTCAGCAGAACTTTCTGCAGTGTTGGAAATGTCCTGTCATCTGTGCCACTTAATATGGAGTTAGCTACCAGTCACATGTGACAGTTAAGCACTTGAAAGGTGGCTAGTGCAAGAAGAACTTATTTTTTAATTTTATTTAATGTCACAGTGTCAAAGAATTAAAATATGAATAGCCAAATGTGACTAGTGGCTACCTTCGGGTAAAGCTGAGTGTCACGTGCTTATCTCTGTGTGCAACTGTTCAGTTATTGCCCATTTGTGGTAATCAGGTGAAGAGATCATCCTCCTCAACAGGGTTTCTATAAAACATATTTTTAATGAATTAATTTCCCTCCTGTAATGTCATCGTGTTAGCTATTTGCCAGATTTTTCTCTGGGGGTTCTCTTTCCTGTGGGAGCCTGTTTGAGAAAGGCTAGAAGAGATGAGATCTGCAGCTGATATTTTTCTTCTCAAAATGAATTGACAGTTTTCACATCTTGGACCTTTTAAGGAAAAAGTAGACCCTGGCACATTTAGTTCTTCTGCCAAATTCTTGTGCAGTCCAGTTACGCAGCAGACAAGCTGAGGAGGAATGTCCATGTCAATCTGATTGATCACCCCACTGTGGGTCCAGTCTGCCCATTTGGGGAGTGCATCTGAGTGTGGCCGTGCCCACATACGTAGCTTTCTCTGCGTGTCAATTGCTTAATATTTGTGCAGAGTACAAGGGCCACTTGAGCAGGATGCAAAAATCAAAACACCGTGTAGAGTGCTGACACAAAAGCTTCCCCTAAAACCTCTCTCTGGTGACTGTATTTCCTTTAACCTGTTAATCTCACAATTAGGCATACTGTTGGGTTGGCCAAGTTTTTTGGGTTTCTCCATAACATCTTATGAAAAAACCCAAATGTAGTTTTTGGTCAACCCAATATTTTAAAGGTCCTGTGGGATACTTTTTCTGACAATCCCATCAAGGAATGAGACCAACACATTTTCCCCAAAAAAAGCAGGTTTTAGTGGAAGAGGTGAGAACCAAAAACCATTGAGCACCTCACAGTTCTGGGGCCCTGGGGTGCTCCCAAGAACTATATACATGACATAATGTATAATTTTATCTTAGAGACTTTTCATAGAGGCTGAGAGATTTAAATCCATGGAAGTATTAAGTGAGCCAAACCCTATAAGAATCTTAAGGTTAATGAGGTTCAAATATTTATAAAATGGTAAAACAGTTTTCCTCTTACATCATCTGTAGACAAGGCACAAATTCTCATTTATAGTCAGTGCTATTGAGAGGAGACAAAAGAAACATAATTTGTGATTATTTATTCTCTATCCCTAATTATAGCTATTAGTTTAAATATATATAATTATAGAAATGTACTTTGTTCTCTAATTCTTTATTTAAAAAAGTTTTGTGTTGCTTTTTATTAAAACAGGTTGAATTGGTGAGAAGAGATTATGTTGCAAATGGAGGCTGGGAAACCTTCCTATCGTACGAAGACCCGGATCAGGACATCTTGATTGGCCTCTTGAGATTACGGAAGTGTTCAGAGGAGACATTCCGTTTTGAATTGGTTGGGGGTGTGTCCATAGTCCGAGAGCTACACGTGTACGGAAGTGTGGTCCCCGTAAGCAGTCGGGATCCCACTAAATTTCAGCATCAGGTATCCTGGACTGCATTTCTGTTTGACTGTGGTTAAGAAGTTGCTCAAAGGAGGAAAAGAGATAAGGGATTGCAGCGGGGAGAGGGAGGGCAGAGAAGAAAAGGAAGAGGAGAGGAGAAAGGAAAGTGCAGAAATAGAGGAACCAACATTACTGCTGTTCAGAGAGGTTTTCTCTTTAAATTGTACCCCTTTGGGCAAGAGGGAGGGGGAGGGAGAGACAAATTGAGACTCAATCAACTGGAATATAATAATAGACTGAACCATAGGAAATTGCTATTTTTGAAAGTCAGAAATGATCTAATACCGGCAATTTTGTGTGATTCAACTATTTTGGAATCGAAGGAGATGATAATGTGAAAGAAAGCACTTATGAAATTTTAAAGCACTTTGTCAATGCAAGCTAAGAGATAGTGGCATGCTGTTCTGCTCCCCCAAACAACCTAAATAAATAACCACTTTTCTCACTTTGAGGAGAGCAAGTTAAAACTGCTAATGGTGGACCTGGCATTAAACCCCCAAATAGGTGATTTAAGAATATTGCCTGGTTTCCAAAGCCTTTTAGGAACTGAAAGTGTGACTAATAACAGGATCAGATGCTCCAGACCTTCCTCACCTGGAGATTGCCTAGAACTGTTTAAAAAGCGACAGAAATTGACAGGTACTTCCGCCCTCGCTGTGGCTAGATTACATCATCCACAAAATACCTTGGGATGGCTTTTGTTGCAGAGTTATTCCTAGTCTGCCCCTGAGTACTTTTGGTATAATTGAATCATTTCTTTCCTTATGCCTATAAATGGGTTTTTGTCACTCTTTTAACGAGTTTAGCAGCTACCAAACATCAGCCTTCTTGTTTTATGGGCCCCTCTTAATGGCCTCTCTCCTTCACAGTTCCCTAATGCCTCTTACTGCTTCTTGGTAGGGCTTTGGCATGCTGCTGATGGAGGAAGCAGAACGAATAGCCAGAGAAGAACATGGATCTGGGAAGATAGCTGTTATATCAGGTACCTGGGGGTAGGCATGGGGGAAGGCAAAGTTCATGATTCATTCACATTGTTAACTTGGTACCACAATTAAAAGTACCTCAGGCTGCTGCAGGGAGGGGAACCCCTTCCAGGGCCCGAGAGTGGGCTTTTGTCTGACACTGGGAAGCCAATTGTCCAAGGAGACACATGTGCGGACAAAGCAAGAGACTTTATTGGGAACGGGCGCCCGGGTCGAGAGCAGAAGGGTACGGAACCCAGGAGGGCTGCTCTGCCGCGTGGCCCGCAGTCTCGGCTTTTTTGGTGATGAGATTAGTTTCCAGCTTGTCTCTGGCCGGTCGTTCTGACTCAGGGTCCGTCCTGGTGGTGCACGCATTGCTCAGCATAGATGGATTCCAGTGAGAAGGATTCTGGGAGTTTGGCAGGACATATGAACCGGCGTCTCCACTCTCCTTTTGACCTTGCCCAAGTTCTCAGTTCATGGTAGTCTTATGTCTGCATTCCTTATCAGGACCTCCTATGCAAGGACCACTCATGCAAGTGGTTACTATTCAGGCCTGGCCAGGGTGGGCGGTTTCAGTCAGCGGTTCCCCTAACCAAGGCCACTCTTGCCTCTGTTTATGATTATTATATTCAGAATTGGGCAGAGCCAAATAGGGAAAGGCTGATGGTGCTCTGGCACAAAGAAAATGGCTGTAAGCAGTCTGGCGGAACAGAGACAGACACTCTCTGTTGACAAGATGAGTAATCTGTACCCCATCTCCTCACGGTCCCTCCTGTCTCCTCATGTCCCTTGTCTTCATGGTGCCCTCCTGTACCCCATCTCCTCATGGTCTCGTGCTTCGCTGCCCAGTTACTCTGTCTGGGAAAATGAAATCAGATGAATGAATCTAAGAAAATCATAAGTTAATGTGGTAATTGCCAGTATAGTTCAGAAAATTAGAATAGAACCTCGTTGCTATTACAAGATGTTTCAAGACAGAGTTCCTTACTCCTTAAAAATGGTTTTCAATGACTTTGTTCCTCTGTTTTTGAAGCGTTCCCCTTAGCCTCACCTAGGACATCAGGTGATTGGGGGAAGTGGGCGTGAAAAGATAAGTGGTGTAAGTGGAATAAAAAATAACGTGACTACACCCGTTCACTCGTACTCTTTAGTGTCAAACCCTTACAAAATTTGCTCTTCTCCATAAGCAGCTAACAAGGTGAAAGCCCTGATCAAGATTCAGGTTACTTTTCCTTCCAGCATTATTAAATGAAACTTAAAAAAAAAAATCAGTAGTATGTTGCCATCAATGAATCAATACCTTTCCCCAGATTTTAATGATTACAGTTATGAAAATGTAATGACCCAGGCTCACTTAATCGATTATTTAATCTGGCTGTGGTTTTTGGCATTTTCCAGACAGATTAATAAAGCATTTTTTAACACTGCTAGCTCCCTATATTTTTCTATGTTATCTTGAATATTTTTTATTGAAGTTGCTGTACAGCAAAATGACTCAGTTATATACATACATAATTCCTTTTTATATTCGCTTCCATTATGGTTTATCCCAGGTTATTGAATGTAGTTCCCTGTGCTATGCAGTAGGCCCATCCTAAACCTAATAGTTTACATCTGCCAGCCCCAGACTCCCAGTCCATCCCTCTACATCCCGGCTTGGCAACCACAAGTCTGTTCTTTGGGGTTTTTCCTCTAAAGAGGTGGGAATTAAATGAAGCTCACCTGATTGGTTGCCACTGTTTGTAATTTTAAAAGGTTTACTTCTCAATTGTTCAGCTTGGGGTTGAAAGAAGTCAACCTTCCCTGGTAGCAGGAAAGGGCCAGACTGACTCAGAGCTCGTTATACATGTGCATCTGTGAATCACCTGAAATTTCAGCTGGCCTCTTTTGCCAGCAAACCATAAGTGTTTCCAGTAGTATAGTGCTTTCCAAGCCTTAATAGTTTGTGAATCATCTGGAGATCTTGTTAAAGTGCAGATTGTGACTCGTTGGGTCTGGGTTGGAGCCTGAAGGCCTAGGTGTCTAACCGGCTCCTGGCAAGACCATTCTGACTGTCTTCAGATCACACTTTGAGTAGCAAGGTTTTAGTACTCTCTTCCTGATGTAGTATTCTGTGTCAGGCCACTAAGGTAAAGGTATTCCCAGTGAGCCTGGCAGGGCCTGCACTCCCAAAGTCTGATATGCAGCTGTGTGATTTTCTGGTGTCTCTGGGAGCCTGATGAATTTTAAAACTGAAGGGCATCTGTATTCTATCACCTTTCTGCATTAATTTGCCTTCATGCTCTCTATCTCTTTTTTGAAATGTTGTATGCAGAGAGGAGCATCTGATTTGCCTGGGGACACATTCAGTTACCTGTAAGAACCTCACTGTTTTTTGAACAGTGTCTTACTAAGTGGAAATCAGCATCTGTGCTCTTTGTAGGTGATTATTCTAATCTAAATAATAGCTCAATTTCAGATCATCTGTTTGTTGAACTTTTAAAATAGTAAGAAGAGACTTGCTAAAAATAACAGGGCAGAACCTTTCCCATTACTAGCTGTCACAGGTGGACTACTGGATTTCTGTACAGGGCTTTCTCTTGGCCAGCGGGCTTTTACAGGCGCAGCCCTGGAAATGCGCTCTTAGCACTCAGGTGAGTGCTGTGGGAGGAAGTGGTACTTCCTGTCTCTGACCTATGAGCCCTCACCAGTGCCCTGTACTGAAGAATCCAACTAGGGCCTTGGCTTTCTGTTTGACCCAAGATCTGATCCCCCTTCAGATGAAAACGCTAAGACCATTCACTCTGCGTGTGATGCAGCATATTTCCCGAATTTAGTGACATATTAGTGCTCTATCTGAGTTCCTGAGTTAGACACCTGAGGTCTCCATCATTCAGAGCTTCAAGCAGGACAGATCTAAAGCGTTCTTGTTGGCTTTTAATCATAGTGTGTTTCTTGGTTGCTTGTTTTCCTTCCCTTATTTGTTCAGTTGGCTTTGGTCTTCCTGATTCAAAAACAATGCTGTGTGTGTGTGTTTTCGTTTTTGTAAAGAGTCAGTTATTCTCCATAAGTTGATCCTTAGAATGAAAATCTTAGGATAGTGCTGGTGCTTTTGTGCTGCATTTATGCACAGTACTTCATTAGACGTGATGTGTAAGAAGAGACACTTGGGCAGGGGCGTTCAGATTCTGTTCCTGCACTGACAGCAGCTCTCCTTGTGATGATCTTGAATAATGTTGCTCGAATCTCCACGGACCTTTATTTCTTTACTAAAAATAAGTGTGTTAGGTTATCATTTGCCATTCTAACAGTCTAGAAATGTGCCTTAAATAGCTTCATCTCTTTTTAGTTCTCAACAAGATCAATTGTATTTTTACTGATTTCATATTAAGTAGATTCCTTTATGAAACCATGCCAGGAGACCTTTTAATTTCATTAGTAATTAGTCTCATTTAGTTTGGATATTTGATGATAGAAATGATGATGAAGTTTCCCATAGGCAGCTAATCCTATCGGTGAAATGAAGTGGGTGCCTGTCCACTTCAGTCCCACCTGGTGATACTTTGTGATCTGTGCCCTGCCTTGTTTGTTTGTTTTTCTTTTCCTGACCTTGGCCTTGATTTGTAAACCTATCCTTCTTCTGGTCTGTAGGCTTTTGTATAACTCATACACAGTGGTAGCCTAGATATTCTGTCCTGGCATAACTAGTAGCTTGAAGAAGGGAGAGACAGCTCACTTATCATTCTGGTTACACTGATGGTAAGAGGCATGCATTTATGTAGAATTCTTTTAATTAAATTCTGATTCATTATTATTGCCCTTTATCTTGCCAGCAGATTGTTTCTGTTACTTGGATTTATAATCTTCGATTCTGCCTCTGGACAATATGACTGACTACACAGTAGATCTGATTTGAATCACTAGTCAGAAAGACTCCATATATTCTGTTTTCCCATATTAAAACAAATTGTTTTTTATTTGTTGTCTCAATATATTTTGTTTATAAAAGGTCCATGTTGTATATTTCACAGCTGATTTATAAAAGATTAACTTGATAGCTACATAAGAAAATTGAAAACCCGTTTATCAACATCAAATGAAACACTGTCTCAGAGTGTCTTTTCCTTTTTATATATTTATTTGGCTGTGCTGAGTCTTAATTGCAGCACTGAGGATCTTTGATCTTCCTTGTGGCATGTGGGATCTTTTTTTTTTTTTCCCTAAGTTGGGGTATGTAGCTGTGGAATGTGGGATCTAGTTCCCTGACAGGTATCAAATGTGAGCCCCCTACATTGGGAATGTGGAGTTTTAGCCCCACCAGGGAAGTCCATCAGAGTGACTTTTAAGTTTATTCATTCTGCCTGAGTATTTAAAATTGTCTTGGTAAGCTGTGTGTTTTCACATTAACCATCAACTCTAAGTGTTAAAGCAATAATGAATTTCTTAACACCAGAATCACTACATTTCTGGAGTGTCTCCTGTGTGCAAGGGCCCAGGGCTGAGAGGGCAGATAGAGGAAGGAGGAGATGATGCCCTGCCTTTGAGGGATGTTCATGTGGACCAGAGCAGCTCATGCAGTCTTCACCCTGCAGCTTGTCCGTAACTGCAGAGGAAGACAGGTTTTTCCCTACTTAGACTATTTCTCAACTCAGGATTAGCTGCTTCAGCATGAGAAAATAATCTTTTTCTACATATAAAAATGGGTAAATCACTAGTATGAGAACAATCAGCTTATGAAATAATATGCAGGCAGGAAATAATAGTTAATTGCTGCTAAATATCCAAGCAATTAATTAGTCCCTATTAAGTCCAAGTGCTATAGTATCTTTCATCAACTTATTCATGTTGCTTCTGTCAACATCCAGTTGTTTAAGATGAACAAATCGTATTTACTTAAAAGCCATGATGTTTATCTACCTAGATGATCAGCTTTCTCTCCTTTAAAAATGTTACGATGGAGCAGTTTTTTTCTCTTCCTCTCTTATAGTGTCAAGTGCAGAGATTTATGCTATAGAACCTAACCATAACATTTGAAATGCCATCACTAATAATCACCATGGAAACTGGAGATCTCTGATGTCACACTGCCCGTACCATTTTTGAAAGGGCAAATATAACTGTCAATAGACACTATTTAAAAAGCCAGTTAATACCCCCAACAAAATGACCTTTTTTCCTTTAGGGAGTTTTGGCTAGGTTTCAGATCCAATTGTGTTCCTGTTTCATTTTGCCAGGCTAATTGCTATGCATCATGACGGACAGCTATTCCCCAAGCTCCCCCCACTACCTTCGTCATAAGCAGTATCCTATTTGTGTTCTTTCAAGTAGAAAATTAACATGGCCATTGGCCAAGAATTGCACCAGGCTGACGGATCAAACGATGATGATGAGAAATGAGGAAAATATCAGATTGTTTGATGATAGAAATCACTGAAGTCAGAGATCAATAGCCATTTTGTTTCAGCCTATTAAAAAGGCAAAGAAGAGGGCAGGGGAGGCAAGTTTAAATATAGGATGAGCAAACTGAGTTTCTGTGGGGATGCAATTATTCTAGATCATGGAGCTCAGAGTCACATGACTCTAAAGCCATGTCTACAATCCCAACTAGTGAAAAACATCATTGTGCCTGAGACTTACAGCGTCTGATATGGCTTCCTGGAACTGAAATGAATGGTCTTATACCCCAGAAACACTCATTAAGAAAATAATATTTGGGCAAAAGTAACAATTATTTTGTTTCATTGGCCAGTGTTCCAGGCTGCACTTATCTCCCTCAGCTGGAGGCAAAGGTAGTTTTGTGCTTTGCATTATCATCTAGTTGAAAAAAAGGGCACATTTGTAACTAGATCTGTCTGGTAATGGACTCATAATCATTACTAAAATACCTGGAAAAGCTTTTCCTCATTTTGGCTCACCTATTTGCTAATGGACACAGGAAGCTTGCCAAAGGCAAACCAGTTTGGGCCACGTGTTAATATAGGACTTCTCAGGAAGGAAGGGGAAAGATTGCTTCATCTTTTCTAACTTCATAATAATATATCCCTTTGCAGTTTTTTCATAAATTATTCCCTGTAAGTTGCTCAGTCATGTCCAACATTTTACAGTCCCGTGGACTGTGGCCCACCAGGCTTCTCTGCCCATAGAACTCTCCAGGCAAGAATACTGGAGTGGATAGCCATTTCCTTCTCCAGGGGATCTTTCCAACCCAGGGATCAAACCAGGTCTTCTGCATTGCAGGCAGATTCTGTATCATTTGAGCCACCAGGGAAGTCCAAATGGTTTCCTAATATTCCCTTATTGAAATGCACACCATTCAGTTCAGTTCAGTCGTGTCCGACTCTTTGCGACCCCATGAATCACAGCACACCAGGCCTCCCTGTCCATCACCAACTCCCAGAGTTCACTCAAACTCATGTCCATTGAGTCAGTGATGCCATCCAGCCATCTTATCCTCTGTTGTCCCCTTCTCTTCCTGCCCCCAATCCCTCCCAGCATCAGGGTCTTTTCCAGTGAGTCAATTCTTTGCATGAGGTGGCCAAAGTATTGCAGTTTCAGCTTTAGCATCAGTCCTTCCAGTGAACACCCAGGACTGATCTCCTTTAGAATGGACTGATTGGATCTCCTTGCAGTCCAAGGGACTCTCAAGAGTCTTCTCCAACACCACAGTTCAAAAGC
>SJYF01000412.1:2004418-2042017 GCA_006410515.1 Procapra przewalskii
CATGAAGTGATGGGACCAGATGCCATGATCTTTGTTTTCTGAATGTTGAGCTTTAAGCCAACTTTTTCACTCTCCTCTTTCACTTTCATCAAGAGGCTTTTTGGTTCCTCTTCATTTTCTGCCATAAGGGTGGTGTTATCTGCATATCTGAGGTTATTGTATTTCTCCTGGCAATCTTGATTCCAGCTTGTGCTTCTTCCAGCCCAGCGTTTCTCATGATGTACTCTGCATATAAGTTAAATAAGCAGGATGACAATATACAGCCTTGACGGACTCCTTTTCCTATTTGGAACCAGTCTGTTTTTCCACATCCATTTCTAACTGTTGCTTCCTGACCTGCATACAGGCTTCTCAAGAGGCAGGTCAGGTGGTCAGGTATTCCCATCTCTTTCAGAATCTTCCACAGTTTATGGTGATCCACACAGTCAAAGGCTTTGGCATAGTCAATGAATCAGAAATAGATGTTTTTCTGGAACTCTCTTGCTTTTTCGATGATCAAGATGTTGGCAATTTGATCTAGGTTCTATATATTCATCTTTCTCATTCATTTTGCGACGTTAACAGTGATCATATATAATCCTTTTTTGGTGCATGTTCCAATGGGATTGTGCGTGGTGGTGAATACCTTTCTTTTCAGAAACAACTGGTACAACATAAAATACTGCTTTACTACAAGAACTTGATTAATTTCAGCATCATTATTAACCAGACTAGCATTGATGACACAGAATACTCTCTTGCTTGATGCCATATTAACTAAATGCTCGCTCAGTGGTGTCTGTATCGTAGCTGGACTGTGGAGACATTGTCACATAGCTCACTTCAGGACTCTTTATTCCTTGACTTGATGTTTATTCATTTATTCATCTATTCATTTATAGATGAATCAGGTACCAGTTATACAGTATATTGTACATCAAGTGCATTGGACCCGTCCCACAGTTGGTATCACATGACTATATTAATTAATGTTTTCTCAAATGTTCCCAAACAGGCCACTAGTCAGTTTCCACTGTTTGGATCTTGCAGGCAGCTGAATTTTTGGTGAAGTTTCCTAGGCAGGGGCGCTTCACCAGGTGGTGCTGGAGGTAAGGAACCTGCCTCCCAATGAAGGAGACATAAGAGACCTGGGTCCAATCCCTGGGTGCGGAAGACCCCCTGGAGAAGGGGATGGCAGCCCACTCCAGTATTCTAGCCTGGAGAATCCCATGGACAAAGGATCCTGGCAGTCCATAGGGTTTCACAGAGTCAGACACAACTAAAGCAACTTAGCATGCAAGCACCTTGATCCATGTGTAGGCGGATAACAAGCTCCTGGGCAGAAGCTAGTGATGCCAGCACAGACGCCCACATGGGAGCAGTAGGATGTAGCAGGTTGCTATTGCTGTTGAGTCCTGTGTCACCAAAACGTGTGCCTGAAATCTGGCAAGATAACCTTGCTGATTTAGTTGACACACGTACGTGTGTAGACTTTTCCTCCCCATTCTTGTTCCTCTTTGATTATGGATATTGGGGATGATAGCTCTATACTTGGCTCCAGCAGAGGAACAGAGTTAGAGTGTATGGTTCCTAAGAATATTCCTGAGCAGTCTGGGAGCTTTGATAGAAAGGTTTGCTTTTTTGTTACAGGCTTCACAGGCTTTTTTCTGAGGAAGGACACCTTCCTCGGAAGTCTAGCCTGCGCTGGTCACCATCTGCTGTCTGTCACAAAGGCTCTTTTATAGTTCGTTGCAGTGTTAACTCCTTATCACTGTAACATTTGTGTGATTTGGTACTGTTCTTTTCTCTGAGTGTTTGACATTGCTCTAACCATTCAGTTTGATAAGGCTCTTCTCTTTGAGATCAATTAGAGGCAGGGATTTGGCAAATTCTTGCCGGTTGGGTGAGCAGATAACTAAATAATGCTGGAAAAGACTGATGGCTGCCTTTCTTAGTGGCAGCCAAGATACTATGGAGCCTTTTAGCTGGGACGTTTCTGATTCCAACAGGACATTGTTGTTTTCCAGTCAGTAAGTCATGTCCAACTCCGTGCGACCTCACAAACTGCAGCACGCCAGGCTCCTCTGTCCTCCAGGAGATGTGCTGAAATTCATGTCCACTGAGTCTGTGATACTATCTCACCACCTCACCCTCTTCTTTTTTGTTGTTCAGTCACTAAGTCATGTCCAACTTTTTGTGACCCTGTGGACTGCAGCACAGCAGGCTTCCCTGACCTTTACCATCTCCCAGAGTTTGCTCAAACTCATGTCCATTGAGTCGGTGATGCCATCCAACCATCTTGCCCTCTGTTGTCCCCTTCTCCTCCTGCCCTCAGTCTTTCCCAACATCAGGGTCTTCTCCAATGAGTTGGCTCTTCACATCCTGTAGCCAAAGTATTGGAGCTTCATCTTTAGCACCAGGCCTTCCAATGAATATTCAGCATTGATTTCCTTTAGGATTGACTGGTTTGATCTCCTTGCAGTCCAATGGACTCTCAAGAGTCTTCTCCAGCCCCACAGTTCGAAAGCATCAATTCTTCGGCACTCAGCCTTCTTTATGGTCCATCCATACATGACCACTGGAAAAACCAAAGCTTTGACTATACAGACCTTTGTTGGCAAAGTGATGTCTCTGCTTTTTAATAAACTATCTAGATTTGTCATAGCTTTTCTTCCAAGGAGGAAGCGTCTTCTAATTTCCTGGTTACAGTCACCGTCCACAGTGATTTTGGAGCCCAAGAAAATGAAATCTGACACCATTTCCACATCTATTTACCATGAAGTGATGGGACTGGATGCCATGCTCTTCGTTTTTTGAATGTTGAGTTTTAAGCCAGCTTTTTCACCCTCCTCTTTTACCTTCATTAAGAGGCTCTTTAGTTCCTCTTCACTTTCTAACTGTTGCTTCTTGTCCTGTATACAGGTTTCTCAGGGGGTGGGTAAGGTGGTCTGGTATTCCCATCTCTTTAAGAATATTCCACAGTTTGTTGTGATTCACAAAGACTTTAATGTAGTCAGTGAAGCAGATGTTTTTTGGAATTCACTTGCTTTTTCTATGATCCAGCAGATAATGGCAATTTTATCTGTTTCCTCTGCCTTTTCTAAATCCAGGTTGAACTTCTGGAAGTTCTTGGTTCACAAACTGATAAAGGCTAACTTGAAGGATTTTGAGCATAATCTTGCTAGCATATGAAATGATTGCGATTGTATGGTAATTTGAACATTCTTCCACATTGCCTTTCTTTGGGATTGGGATGAAAACTGACCTTTTCCAGTCCTGTGGCCACTGCGGAGTTTTCCAAAGTTGCTGGCCTATTGAGTGCAGCACTTTCACAGCATATTTTAGGATTTGAAATAGCTCAACTGGAATTCCATCATTTGCACAAGCTTTGTTGGTAGGAATGCTTTCTAAGGCCCACTTGACTTCACACTCCAAGTTGTCTGGCTCTAGGTGAGTGACCACACCATCATGATTATCTGGGTCATTAAGACCTATTTTGTACAGTTCTTCTGTGTATTCTTGCCATCTCTTCTTAATATCTTCTGCTTTTTTAGGTTCATATTGTTTCTGTCCTTTATTGTGCCCATCTTTGCATGCAGTGTTCCCTCTGTATCTCTAATTTTCTTGAAGAGATCTCTAGTCTTTCCCATTCTGTTTCCCTCTATTTCTTTGCATTGTTCACTTTAGAAAGCTCTCTTATCCCTCCTTGCTATTCTCTGGAACTCTGCATTCAACTCAGTATATCTTTCCCTTTCTCCTTTGCCTTTCACTTCTTTTCTCAGCTATTTGTAAAGCCTCTTCAGATGACCACTTTGCCTTCTTGTGTTTCTTTCTTGGGAATGGTTTTAGTTACTGTCCCCTACACAACGTTATGAACCTCTGTCCATAGTTCTTCAGGTACTCTATCATATCTAATACCTTGAATCTATTTGTCACTTCCACTGTATAAACATAAGGGATTTAATTTAGGTCATACCTGAATGGCCTAGTGGTTTTCCCTACTTTATTCAATTTAAATCTGAATTTTGCAATAAGGAGTTCATAATCTGAGCCACAGTTCCTGGTCTTGTCTCTGCTGACTGTATAGAGCTTCCTCATCTTTGTCTGCAAAAAATATTATCAATCTGATTTCAGTATTAACCATCTGGTGATGTCCACATATAGTCATTTCTTGTGTTATTGGAAGAAGGTGTTTGCTATGACCAGTGCATTCTCTTGACAAAACTCTATTAGCCTTTGCCTTGCTTCATTCTGTTAAGACCAAACTTGCGTGTTACTCTAGGTATCTCTTGACTTCCTACTTTTGCATCCAGTCCCTTATGATGAAAAGGATATCTTTCTTTGGTGTTAGTTCTAGAAGGTCTTATAGATATTCATAGAATCTTTCATCATCTTCGGCATTAGTGGTTGGGGCGTAGACTTGGATTATTGTGATACTGAATGATTTGCCTTGGAAACGAACCATTTTGGACTGTTTTATTGCTTATGAGGGCTACTCCATTTCTTCTAAGGGAAATAGATATAACGGTCATCTGAATTAAATTCTCCTATTCCCATCCATTTTAGTTCACTAATTCCTAAAATGTCAACGTAAACTCCAGTTTACCTTGATTCATATACCTAACATCCCAGATTCCTATGCAATATTGTTCTTTACAGCATCGGACTTTACTTCCATCAGCAGACACATCCAGAGCTGGGCATCATTTCCACTTTGCCTCAGCCTCTTCATTCTTTCTCGAACTATCTCTCTGCTCTTCCCCAGTAACATATTGGACACCTACCAACCTAGGGGGGTACTTATCTTTCAGTGTCCTAGCTTTTTGCCTTCTCATACGTTCATGGGGTTCTCAAGGCAAGAATACTAGAGGGGTTTGCCATTCCCTTCTCCAGTGGACCACATTCTGCCAGGGACGGATGTGCAGGGACATGCCCTTTGGCCACTCCAGGTAGCTGGAGGACATGCCTGGTGCCCTGGTTGCCCCACTGCTGGTCTTCGTTGAGCGTGTAAACCTTCACCGGCCTTTGGGTGTCAGTCAGCGTGCGGCCCAAAGTCAAGGCACACGAGCCTGGCTCAAACTGTTGTCTCTAACCAGTGGCTCACATTTTTAAGACATTAGGTGATGCATTTAGATTTTAGCGTGTGGCCACAGGATAATGCTTGCTTATGCACCTCACTACCTCCCGAAGCATCCACTTACTCAGTTTGTCCATTTGGTAAAGGAATGCCTGATGTTTGGTACACCCGTCAGAAGCCCCAGATTTATACCCCGTGTGGTCTGTTAGCTCTTACTGCAAATCCTAATAATTAGTAGTTGTCATTTATTACAGAGGAACACATCATCCCAACATTTAGTGGCTTAAAACAACCATTTTATTTGTTCAGTGATCCTGTGGGTCAAAAATTCAGCAGGGCATAGAGAAGATGGCTTGTCTCTGATCCATGATGTCGAGGGCCTCAGCTGCAGGTGCCTTAAATGGTTGGCAGCTGCTGGGGTGACGCATCTGGAGTCTCTTCTAGGCGGCAGCGAGTGTGCTCGACTGAGACTGTCAGCGTGAGCACCTTGGTTCTTCTCCACATGCTTGAGCTTCTCCTGGCATGAAGGCTGGCCTCTAAGAGGCTTATAAGTTGTAGAACATCTTACGTGCATTATTTATGGCTGTGTAATTTTTTAAAAAACCACAGATGTTAGTCACTGAAAACAACAGTTATTTCACAGTCTTCATAGGTCAGAAATCTAGAAGGAATCTAGCTGGATGCCTCTGGCCCAGAGCATCTCATAAAGCTGCAGTTAGGGTATCAGCCAGGGCTGTAATTTCAGAGATTCAGCCGGGGTTGAAGGGTCCACTTCGAAGTTCACTGTATGGTCTTTAGCAGACTTCAGTTCCTCGCCGGCTGCTGGTCTCAGGGCCAGTGTTCCTCCCTAGGGCCACCATCTCTTTAAGGCTGCTCATCACGTGGCCACCTGCTTCCCCCAGCAGAGTGATCACAGAGACAGAGCCCCTTTGAGATGGAAGCCCTAGTCTTAATAACCTGGTCTCAGAAGAGAGCCAGTGCGTCCACCCCACCTTCAGAGAGAAGAGGGTCATTTTATTTTTTTATTACTTATTTATTTATGTACTGGCTGCGCTGGGTCTTCGTTGCCACCTGGCTTCTCTCTGCTGGTGGTGAGTCGGGGCCACTCTAGTTGCTGTGTTCAGGCCTCTCATCGCGGTTGCTCCTCTTATTGTAGAGCGCAGGCTCTCAGCGTGCAGGCTTCAGAAGTGGCAGCGTGTGGGATCTCCCCGGATCAGGGATCAAATCTGTGTCTCCTGCCTTGGCAGGCAGATTCTTTACCACTGAGCCACCACGGAAGTCCTGAGGGTCACTTTACCTGTCATGATGTGGCTTCTGCCCCTTTCTTATGGTTAAGGAAGTCATTGGACCAGCCCAGATTTAAAGGGAAAAGAAAAAAAAAATCCACTTCTCAAAAAGACAGGATCTGGTGATGGCTATCTTTGGATACTAAGTAATCAAATACATTTTAATTAACCTGTGATTAATAGGCATCCAGTCCCTTTCCACAGGAAACTTCATTTAGCCTTCTCCCAGGATGGACTCTCTTTGGGCATACCTGGATTCAAAGGTTCTAGTCCTAATCCTGATATCCAGATTTTCAAGGCGGCACAGTTACACCTAACTCGGTCCTAAGCAGAATCTGCCAGGCAGGCCCCACAGGTTACACCTGCAGCTGACCTTTGTCTGCCGTCTCTTCCATGAGGATATTCCTGTTCCCCCCTACAGGCCTGTCTAAAGATCTATGATGTTGACCTTTTATGTCTTCCTCCTAGGTTATGGAATATAAAAGACCAGTTTTAGACCAAGGGTGCCTGCTTTGAGATCAGATCCTAATCCATATTCCTTCCTCCTCATAAAAAACTGAAGATAGTTAATGCACCTTAAAGTCTCCTCTCCCCCCGCTTTACTTTGGGAAAGTAGTAAATTGTATATATACTAACATAAAATTTGCTGTTATAACTATTTTAAAGTATAGGGTTCGGTGGCATTAGTTACATTCATGGTGTTGGGCAACCATCACCCCTATTTTCAAAATGTTTTCATCACTCCAGGCAGAAACGCTGTACTTATTAAGCAGCAATTTCCAATTCCCCCATCTCCCAAGCCCCTGATAAGTTCTAATCTACTTTCTGTCTCTATGAAATGGAATCATACAACATATGTCCTTTCATGTCTGGCTTATCTCACTTAGCATAATGTCTTCAAGGTTCAGCCGTGCTGCACACACACACACTCACACACACACTCTCTCTCTCTCTCTGTCACACACACACACACACACACACTCTCTCTCTCTCTCACACACACACACACTCACACACTCTTTGGGGCTGTCTCCATCTTTTGGCCGTTGTCAGTGATGTTGCTATCACATTGATGTATGAATATCTGTTGGAGTCTCTGCTTTCAGTTCCTTTGCGTCTGTATCCAGAAGTGATGTTGCTGGGCTTCTGGTGCTTCTGTCTAACTTTCTGAGGAATCGTCCCGTTGCTTCCTCCTGCTGCTGCGTATCATTTGATTTTCCCATCAACAGTGCACAAGGGTTGTTTTCTTTCCACATCCTTGTCTGTGCTTATCTTCATTTTCATAACCATCCCAATGAGTGTGAAGTGACAGACTGTGGCTTTGAGCTACATTTCCGTAATGACTAAACTGACATTGAGCATCTTTTTGTGTGCTTCTTTGTGTGGATCTTTTTTTAAAAAAGAGTCTGTTCAAGTCCTTTGCTCATTTTGTATTAGAGTCATTGTCTTTTTATTGATGAGCTGTAAGAATTTTTAATATTTGCTGGCTACTAGACTCTAAAATGATCTGTGATGTACAGATATTTTCTCCTATAGATATTCATAAAGATAGTGGTCTGTAGTTTTCTTTGTAGGGTTTGCCTGGCTTTGATATCATGGTTTTGTTAGCCTCACAGAATGAGTTAGGAAGTGTCCCTCTTCATTTTTGGGGGAAGGATTGGTGTTAATTTTTGGTGTTAACACACTGTTACCCAGTGTGTTGGTGTACATACATATTCTTACTATTATCATACTCTCATACTTCTTTTTCTTGCTGTAAAGTCAGTAGTAATGTTTCCTCTCTCATTTCTAATTTCAGCGATTTGAATCTTTTTTTTTTCCTTTGTACTTTCTTCCCCATACTTCGTATGATTTCAGTCTTTTAAAATTTATTAGTCCTTGTCTTATGGTCTGATAACATGATCTAACTTGAAAAATGTTCCATATCCACCGTGGAAAATGTCTGTTCTGCTGTTGCTGGGTGCTGTGTTCTGTTAGGTCTCACTGGTTTAAAGTGTTGCTCAAGTCCTCCGTCACTGAAAATGTGGACTGCAGACTCCAACTCTTATTGCAGAACTAAGTCTCCTTTCAGGTCTGTCCATTTTTGCCTCAGATACTTTGGGACTCTGTTGTCAGGTGTGTATATATAATTTTTAAACCTTGATGAGCTGAACTTTTTTTTTTTTATCAATTTGTGACTATAGCCTGGTGGACCATAGTCTATGGGGTTGCAAAGAGTCGGACACGACTTAAGCAACTTAGTATGACTTACGTCACTTAGCGTAATGTCCTCAAGGTTCATCCGTGTGGTTGAAAATGGTGTATAGGTAGCTCTCCTCCTTTCTTAGGACTGAAATATATTTCAGCGTGTGATTTTTTTTTTTTTTGAACCCATTACCCATTGACAGTCACTTAAGTTATTTCCATATCTTGGCTATTTGAATAATGCTACCAATAAATATGGGTGTGCCTGTATCTCTTCAGCCTGTTTTTATTTCTTTGGGGTATATACCCAAGTATGGAGTTTGCTGGATAATATGGTAATTCTAAATTTGGGAGGAACCTCCTTGTGGTTTTCCATAGCAGCTATACCGACTCCTACTTCAATAGTGGTATATATACAACACTCCTCTTTTCTTGGTATTCTCACCAGCACATGTTATCTTTCGTCGTCTTGATGGTGGTCATGCGGCTTTGACTTGCATTTCCATGATGGTTGGTGGTGCTGAACACCTTTTCGTTTACTTACTGACCTTTTGGATGTCATCCTTGGGAAAAAAAGATGTTTCTTTAGTTCTGCCCATTTTAAAAATCAGAATGTTAAGCTTACGTGAGTTTTGATATATTTGGATAAGAACCTCTTATCCAATATGTGGTTTGCAGATACTTCCGTTCTGTAGGTTGCCTTTTCATTTTGCCAGTTATTTTTTCTGCAGTACAGAGGCTTTTTAGTTTGATGCAGTCCCACATGTTGGCGTTTGCTTTAGTTGTCTGTGAACCTTTAGTTCTTCCCCTGTGGTTCCCTTATCTCCTTGAAGGTAATTAATAGTCAACTTGGCCTAGTAATTCCAGTGTCTAAGATACCTCACGTATAGTTTCTGTCAGCTTCTCTTTCTCTTGTGAATGAGCCTTCCTTTCCTGTCTTTGGTAGTGAAAAAGTGAAACTTGCTCAGTCGTGTCCAACTCTCTGGGACACCATGGACTATACAGTCCATGGAATTCTCCAGGCCACAATACTGGAGTGGGTAGCCTCTTTCCCTTCTCCAGCGGATCTTTCCAACCCAGAAACCAAACCCAGGTCTCCTGCATTGCAGGCGGATTCTTTACCAGCTAAGCCACAAGGGAAGTCTTTGGTATGCTTTGCAATTTTCTATTTAGAACCACACACACTCAAGAATAATAAAAGTCAGATTCTCTCCTTTCTCAGGGATTGCCCTTGAGGGCTGAGTCATCCATTTGTATTTTTTTCAAACTGTTTTTGCAAATTAGGTATTCTTTGTTGCATGTGGTCACTGAAATTTCTGTTTCATTATCTCTGCAGTGGGCCTGTCACCTGATAGGGATTTCCTTAAAATGTCTGGACCTTAAAAAGATGGGTAGTGGATTTGTATCAGTACCTACTGTAAGATCTTCAAATCTTAGATAGATACCGTTACTGTCCATCGCCCCAGCTGGCCACTGGAGGGTGGTAGGTGGCTCTCTCTGCTGCCCTCCTGCCAAATTCAGCAGCTTCTCGCTTCATCAGGTGCTCCCCTGGTCGCTGCAAGTACCTCATCAGGTTCTGGTGTCCCCAGATAGTTGGCTTGAAGTGTTTTTCCAGCTACTGGTTATTTCAGTAGAGGGACTAAATCATAGAATTTTCTACTCTACCATTTTCCTTCTTAAACTCTACCTTTAAAAAAAAAAAAAAGACTATAAATAGAAAGGATCCTTCTTCCTATCTGGTCTTTAACTTCCTATCTGGTCTTTAACTTCTGCAGAAACACGTTGATGATCTGGGGCATGAACAAAGTAGTGGGAAGGATCTGTGACCTAGCAGACTTTCTGTGCTGGTGGGAACAGAGCCACTGACGTTTGAATTGGATAACTGTAGGCCCTCCTGTGAAGTCATCAGACTCCCTGTGAAGAATAAACCCAAGAGCTACGGGATAACCCTTCATCATCACCCTATTTTAAGTTACCACAGTAGCTTCTATTTAGTCTCTACACCTGCTTTTTAAGTTCCCTGGTTTTATTCTTTCTTCATTTTTACTTTGTTGTCTTGGTATAGTCATTTCAAAACAGACAGGGGAACATTTAGGTTGCTGGGAAACCAGTTGAATCGCCTCTCCTAGGATACTCTCTGATGGAGAATAAATGTGCTGTGTTAATGACTTGTGATAACCAACTACTTTGAAGAGCTAAGATTATATATGGGTAACCTACTAAGAGTTTCTTTTTAACAGAACAGAAAAAAAAATTATCTTGGAAAGATGCAGGGTCATTGAGTTAATTGGCTCCTTTTCAACTAAAAGAAAAACGTTTTCAAGCAAAAAAGAAAAGGTTCAAAAGAAAAACCTTTCCCCAACTATGATATCAGTGTGTATTGTTGAAGAGCGAAATATCACCATCCTGCTAAGAGATCAATGAGATGTAATAAAATCTCATTTCAGTAGCAAATAAATGAAACTAATGAATGCATTTTCCTTGCATTAATGGTGCTAGTCATATATCAAGCACTTGATAAATGGTTGATTAATTGAACCCAAAAGCAATTAAAAGTTTTTTGAGTTTTTATTTCACTGATTTTTTTTTCAAATTAAGTGATCATGAATCATTATCTCAATCTTTTGTATATAATCAGGAAAATCAGAAATTTGAGTATCAAATGATAGATTTAGCATATTTTCTCACTTTTTTCAACTTTGGCTCTAGGAATATGATGTGGGCTCAATTTTAATTCAGTAAAACACAAAACTAGCTGTGAAACACAGCCCCACATAGTAAAAAGACAAGGTAGTAAAAAAAAAAACAAAAAAAACAAAAGTAGTATCAAAGAGCAGGAAAGAACTTCCAGGTTTCTAATTAATTTTCTTATTCAAACATGAAAATATCTACATTATTCAGTTCAGTCACTCAGTTCCAACTCTTTGTGACCCCATGGACTACAGCACACCAGGCTTTCCCGTCCATCACCAACTCCCAGAGCTTACTCAAATTCATGTCCATCAACTCAGTGATGTCATCCAACCATCTCATTCTCTGTTGTTCTCTTCTGCCTTCAGTCTTTCCCAGCATCAGGGTCTTTTCCAGTGAGTCAGTTCTTCACATCAGGTAGCCAAAATATTGGAGTTTCGGCTTCAGCATCAGTCCTTCCAACGAATATTAAGGGCTGATTTCCTTTAGAATTGACTGGTTTGATCTCCTTGCAGTCCTCTCCAACACCACAGTTCAAAAGCATCAATTCTTCGGTGCTCAGCTTTCTTTATGGTCCAACTCTCACATCCATATGTGACCACTGGAAAAATCATAGCTTTGACTAGACAGATATTTGTTGGCCAAGTAATGTCTCTGCTTTTATTAATGCTGTCTAGGTTGGTTATAGCCTTTTTTCCAAGGAGCAAGCGTCTTTTAATTTCATGGCTGCAGTCAACATCTGCAGTGATTTTGGAGGCCCCCAAAATAAAGTCTGTCACTGTTTCCATTGTTTCCTCATCTATTTTCCATGAAGTGATGGGACCAGATGCCATTATCTTCGTTTTCTGAATGTGGAGCTTTAACCCAACTTTTTCACTCTTCTCTTTCACTTTCATCAAGAGGCTCTTTAGTCCTTCTTAGCTTTCTGCCATAAGAGTGGTGTCATCTGCATATCTGAGGTTATTTATATTTCTCCTGGCAGTCTTGATTCAGCTTGAGCTTCATCCAGCCCAGCATTTCGCATGATGTATTCTGCATATAAGTTAAATAAGCAGGATGACAATATATAGCCTTTACATACTCCTTTCCTGATTTGGAACCAGTCTGTTGTTCCATGTACAGCTTATAACTGTTGCTTGTTGACCTGCATACAGATTTCTCAGGAGGCAGGTCAGGTGGTCTGGTACTACCATTGCTGTAAGAATTTTTCACAGTTTGTTGTGATCTACACAGTCAAAGGCTTTGGTATAGTCAATAAAGCAGATGTTTTTCTGGAGCTCTCTTGCTTTTTTGATGATCCAGCGGATGTTGGCAATTTGATCTCTGATTTCTCTGCCTTCTCTAAATCCAGCTTGAACATCTGGATTGCTGAAGCCTGGCTTGGAGAATTTTGAGCATTTTTGCTAGCATGTGAGATGAGTGCAATTGTACGGTAGTTTGAGCATTCTTTGATATTGCCTTTCTTTGGGATTGGAATGAAACTGACCTTTTCCAGTCCTGTGGCCATTGCTGAGTTTTCCAAAGTTGCTGGCATGTTGAGTGCAGCATTTTCACAGCATCATCTTTTAGTATTTGGAAGAGCTCAGCTGGAATTCCATCACCTCCACTAGGTTAGTTCATAGTGATGCTTCCTGAGGCCCACTTGACTTCACATTCTAGGATGTCTGGCTCTAGTTGAGTGATCACACCATTGTGGTTATCTGGGTCATAAAGATCTTTTTTGTACAGTTCTTCTGTGTATTCTTGCCACCTCTTCTTAATATCTTCTGCTTCTGTTAGGTCCATACCATTTCTGTCCTTTATTGTGCCCATCTTTGCATGACATGTTCCCTTGGTATCTCTAATTTTCTTGAAGAGCTCTCTAGTCTTTCCCATTCTATTGTTTTCCTCTATTTCTTTGCATTGATCACTGAGGAAGGCTTTCTTATCTCTCTTTGTTATTCTTTAGAACTCTGCATTCAAATGGGTATATCTTTCCTTTTCTCCTTTGCCTTTCGCTTCGCTTCTTTTCTCAGCCATTTGTAAGGCCTCCTCAGACAACCATTTTGGCTTTTTGCATTTATTTTTCTTGGGGATGGTCTTGTCATGAACCTCTGTCCATAGTTCTTCAGGCACTCTGTCTACTAGAGCTAATTCTTTGAATCTACTTGTCACTTCCACTGTATAATCATAAGGGATTTGATTTAGGTCATACTTGAATGGTCTAGTGGTTTTGCTTACTTTCTTCAACTTAACTCTGAATTTGGCACTAAGGAGTTCATGATCTGAGTCACAGTCAGCTCAAGGACTTGTTTTTGCTGACTGTATAGAGCTTCTCCATCTTTGGCTGCAAAGAATATAATCAGTCTGATTTCAGTATTGACAATCTGGTGATATCCATGTGTAGAGTCTTCTCTTGTGTTATTCGAAGAAGGTGTTTGTTAGGACCAGTGTATTCTCTTGGCAAAACTCTGTTAGCCTTTGTCATACTTCATGTACTCCAAGACCTAATTTGCCTATTGCTGCAGGTATCTCTTGACTTCCTACTTTTGCATTCCAGTCCCCTATAATGAAAAGGACATCTTTTGGGGTGTTAGTTCTAGAAGGTCTTGTGGGTCTTCATAAGCTGTTCAACTTCAGCTTCTTCAGCATTTACTGGTTGGGGCATAAACTTGGATTACTGTGGTATTGAATGGTTTGCCTTGGAAACAGAGATCATTCTGTCATTTTTGAGATTGTACCCAAGTACTGCATTTTGGACTCCTTTTGCTATAAAGTCTCCTCCATTTCTTCTAAGGGATTCTTGCCCACAGTAGTAGATATAATGGTCATCTGACTTAAATTCACCCATTCCAGTCCATTTTAGTTCACTGATTCCAAAAATGTTGATGTTCACTCTTGGCATCTCTTGTTTGACCACTTTCAATTTTCCTTGATTCATGGACCTAACGTTCCAGGTTCCTATTCAGTATTTCCTTTATGGCATTAGACTGTCCTTCCATCACCAGTACATCCACAACTGGGTGTTATTTTTGCTCTGGCTCCATCTGTTTATTCTTTCTGGAGTTATTTTTCCACTGTTCTTAAGTAGCATATTGGGCACCTACCGTTATTATTAGGCCAGAGTTTTTCTTGCCTTGATGAAGTCCAAGAGATAAAACCCAGTATATACTCAAAAGAGGAAGAAATTGTTTAACCGGTCAGACATTTATTACAAATTTCATGTTCTTTCTATGTCCAGTTGGAATCTCTAACCCAAGTTTCCTCATTTCCATATGCATGAAAGATTGATTTATTTCCCCATTGAAATAAGCATTCATGTAGGTCAAATAACTAAATCTTACTTCTCTTTTTCATTTTTAAAAGTTGACAGTAAGCTGTAATAAGTAGACAGCAAAGTTCATTAAGGGCTAAAAAGTGAATTGTTTAACCAATCCTCATTTAGATCAAGAACGGAACCAACATCCAATACCCTTGTTAACCCCACCCAGTCTTAATCCCTCTCTCTCCCCTTGCTTTCCTCCTTCCCTCAGGAGCATCTTTTTTCCTATTTTCTTGGATGTTTCTTTATATTCTACTCTCTAATTATGAATCATTCATATATATAGTTTTGTGTTTAATTTTAGATAAGTGAGATCATTTTGGTGCATTTTTGTTCTGGTTATTTTGGTGTAACATTGTGAGATTGGGTCACATGGTATGTGGCAATGTTCATTCATTTTCACTGATAGGCAGGATTCCATTATACAAATATCTCACAATTTACCCGTCTTACCCTTGCTGGATATAGTTTCTAGTTGGGGTGGCCCATAAACACACATCTGTTTGGAATATATACCCAGGAATGGCATTGTTGGATTTTAGGGAATATATATGTTCAACTGTAAGAGTCTGCAAAGTAATTTTCCAAAGTGCTAACATTTTTCACTCGTATTAGAATGTCAGTTGTTCAATATGATGTGTTCATAGTGGTGCTTCTTCATAGTTTTAATTTACATTCCCTGATGACTAATGAAGTCGACTACCTTTTCGTAAGCTTATTGGCTATTCAGATGTTCTTTTTTCTGAAGTGTCTGTGTATGAGATATATTTTTTTTAATCTACAAGATATTGTTATTACTACTATTACTACTATTACTGTTAGGTATAGTCAATATTCATTTAGATTTACTAGTTTATATACCACTTTCTTTCCTCTTCAGTCCTTGCTGCATCTATCTAAGGGTAGTTTATTCACCTTCATTGATACATAGGATTCCATGATGACGCTATATCACAATTTCCTTGTTTAACTACTGATGAGTATTTATTTGGGTAATTTGCCAATATTGTTTTCTTTGTACCTGGAGAATTTAGTAAAATTCTGTTGGTAGCAAATTTTTGTAATTTTAATTGTAAGAAATATTGTATTCTGGTTGTTCTTGAAGTTTCAGTAAGTATAGCATAGGGCTTGCATTTTCTTTCAGTTCCTTGAAGCTGTCTTTCCACTATTTTCTGCAGTCAGATGTCTGTCTTTGAGGATCTTCTCTGGCTGCTTTTATTATTTTTTTAAGTATCTTTCTTTATTTTTAGATTGCCTTTATTTTCTCTAGTTTTACTGATTCTAGATGTGCATTTCATCTTCTTGGGATGGCTTAGGTTTCATTGAGTTTCTTTAACTGGTGGTTGACTTTTTAAGTTCCAAGTAATTTTCATTCTCTGATTCTATCCCATTGTCCCCCCCCCACCCCGGGACTCCAGCTAAACATGTTAGACCTCCTCATTGTACCCACTGTGTCTCATGTCCTGTACCCCCACCCATTTCTCCCTTTCTCCATGCTTTGTTGCTGAAGTTTCTTCTGACCTAGTGACTAAGCAACAACAGTACAAAGTTAAGTCTTCTCGTACTCTTGCAGCCTCGTGGACTGTAGCCCACCAGCTCCTCTGTCCATGGGATGTTCTAGGCAAGAATATGGAGTGGGTTGCCGTTTCATTCTCCAGGGGATCTTCCACTTTGCTAATTAAGTCTAACCTACCATTAAACCTATCCATTGATGCCTTAGTTCTTCTCTGATTTCTGGTATCTTTTTCAACTCTGTTACATCATGTTTTATAGTTTCTTGTATTTTTTAACATGCTTAATGCCAGCATCCATCTCCATGTATGTAGTAAGCGGAACTTTTCTACAATCTGTGTCAGATAATTTCAAATGCAGAGTCTCTGCAGTCTCTTTTCTTCTGTTGCTGGTCTTGATGTGTACCTACCTCACTGTTTTATTATTTGCTGAGCATTTTATGAGAGGATTTGCTTTCAGGAATACTTCAAGCCCTCGATGACGGGTGCTCCTCGCCTCCCTTGTACCAGAGAGACAGCTCTTCGTAGAAGGAAGAGAGATACAGGGTGTTGCAGCTGATGCCTCTGGTGGCCACGTGCCTCATCCCGTTCTTGCCTCCAGCCGGCCTTTGTGGATCCAGCTGCCCTTTCTGGGGTGGCCTCACCACTGAGGCAGAAAAGGCCTCTACTCCCTTCTCAGAGCTCACATATTCTCCCTATTTCCTGCCTGATCATCAATAGCTGTTGGGTATTTTTCTAGTGGAAGCATTTTTAGTTTTGTGGACATTTTTTAATCGTCTGCAGCTAAAAAGTTGGTCCTAGCCATTTAGTCTGCCATAAGCCTGAAGTCAGTCACCTTTTCTATAAGCTTAAATACTCCTAGGATTTCCCAGGTGGTGTTAGTGGTAAAAAAAAAAAAAAAAACACCCACCTGCCAATGCAAGAAAATGTTAGAGATGCGGGTTCATTACCTAGGTGGGGAAGATCCCTTGGAGAAGGGAATGGCAACCCACTCCAGTATTCTTGCCTGGAGAATCATGTGGACAGAGGAGCCTGGCGGGCTACAGTCCATGGGGTCTCCAAGAGTTGGACACGACTAAAGCGACTCAGTGCACACTCCTGCCTGGTCTCCTCATCCTGTAGCGTCTAGTTTCCATCAGTTTTCCATCTTTGTTGCTTTTCTCCCCCAAATCTCTGTATTGTATGTCTCTTCGTTTTAAAAAGGGTGACGACATTTATCAAAATTATTTAAACAACACACCCTTCCCAGTAGCTCTCACATTTGTAAGAGCCGCGTCTGTTAACACAGGCAGGCAGTACAAAGCTGTGCTACCAGAACCGTGTGTGTAATTATTCTGTTTTTCACTGAGCCCTTGTTAGTGAAATGGAAATAAACCACTATCTAAAACAAACATGGTGACCTTATCAAACAGAGGACAGCGAGAAACTGGACACAGAGAAGGTAAGGTGATTGCGACAAGTCAGCTGTCCTTTCTCTGCTGGAATAAAAATGGACGTGCTGTTGTTATCTGGGCTGACAAGATATTCACAGCCAAGAGCAAGGGGAGCGGGGTCGGCATCACCCACAACACAGGCGCCGGGCTCCTTGGGAACACGCTGCACGCCGTGGAGTCAAGCTGACTCTGAGTTATCGCTCCTCTATGTCCCAGTTGTGTGACCTGGAGTTAGGATGCTCTCTGCACCTCTTGTGCCTCCCAGCATAGTAATCTCAGTCTCGCCGGTGTGTGCCGAGCATCTAGTGGGCTTGCCTGGCGTGGGTGTAAGGGCTCCAGAGTGGCCCCCTCTAGCTTTATACTCTGCAGCCACTCAGCTCTGCAGTTGTTGCTGCTTTTATTTTGAGATGGAGTTAGTCAGAATTGTGATTGTGTAACTGATTGTGATTCTGACAAGCGGGGTTGGGCTCACTTCCTGCTTCTGACTTATTTTCTGTTTTAAAGGAAAAATGTGTTTATTTTCATCTTCTATACTTCACTCTGGTATTGGATTTACCCCTTAGAGAGAAAGGGCTGTAGTAACATGGAGAAGCAGAATGTTGAAGCCTAATCAGATATCACCTTGACTAGTTGACTTCTTTTGCCTGCTTCCTCTATTTATGTAAAAATAGAATGCATTTTTTTTCTAATACATATCAGTAGAATTTAAGGCTTACCTGGTGGTGCTAGTGGTAAAGAATCTGCCTGCCAGTGCAGGAAACTCAGGTTCAGTCCCTGGGTCGGGAAGATCCCCTAGCAACCTACTCCAGTATTCTTGCCTGGAGAATCCCATGGACCGAGGCCCAAGAAGCCTGGCGGGCTATAGTCTCTGCGGTCGTAGAGAGTCAGACACGACTAAGCACACACAACACAGAATTTGAGTAAACAGTGAGGTTTGTTCCATTTTCATCTTTGATTTCACCTTTTTAAGGTTGTGTGATTCCCTCCCTTCCCCTTTATTAAACAGCACTGATCAGCTCACAGTTAAGCTGCTCTGTGGCCAGTGGCTGAGGCAGTTGGCCTGTACATTTGGGGTAATTTCCTTTCTTTCATCAACACTTAAGAGTAGCTGAAACTGTGTTAAGCTAAAATGGTACACATGTTTCAAAGAAAGGGAGAGGTGATGTGGAAGCAGAGGCGTTTTTGTCCACCTTGAGGGGCTGGAGGCGTGAAGGCATCTGGTGTCATTTCCTTCTCCAGGGGATCCTCCCAACCCAGGGATCAAGCCTGTGTCTCCTGCATCGGCAAACGGATCATTTACCACTGCACCACCTGGGAAGCCCACGCAGCCCCAGGCTAAGGGCTTAAAGCAAAGGACACTGCTGGCTTGGGTGGGATGAGAGGAGCAGAGGGCGGTCAGGTCAGTACTTGGTGGGGAAGCTGTTTCTGCATTGTGGCCTCTGGGCTTATTGCTCCAAGGCCGACTGCCAAGAGCACCCAGCTCCCAGTAAACCTGGGGGAGATGCCTCCAGTTTGTGGACTGCCCCCTCCTCCCTGTCCTGGAGGCTCTGCTGCCAGCCGTGGGTTCTGGCAACCAGGCTCCCTGAGGACAGCTGCACAGAGGTCACCCCTGCTCACCCCCCAGCCCAGGGACTGGCAGAGCCACACGCAGGCCACTGGGTAGAGAACTCGCTTACTTTGGAGACAGCCCGTTGCCTGTCTGTCCTCAAGGGCAGAAGCCTGTGAGACAGCTGCTCACGTCAGTCCAGGAGCTCGGCTGACGTCAGCTGTGAGATGTAATTGCTTTTTCTTGGCCGTCTCGCAAGAGGAAAGTTACTGTGACGAGGAGCCTTGCTAACCAAGGAGAGCAGAAGGGGCAGAGCATGGCCTCCACCCATCGCGGCGATGGTGCGTTTTCCCTTCTAAGCTGGCTGAGAATGCTAATACTGTTGCCAGCCTGTTCTGCAGAGGGTAGAAACAGGAAAATCTTTCTTTCAAGAAACAGAAGTCACAGAGAGATACAAATGGGGAATATTTCTATTTAAGTAAGAGGTGAGAGTCCAGGCTGGCTAAAGGTCAAATTTCTCTCCCCAAAATACTGACAGCTTCCCTGGTGGGCCGGAAGTAGACTTCCCATCTCAGTGCTACTGATGTTACTGAAAATAAGGATCAGAGCTTGAAAATGTGCTGCTGCTGCTACGTCGCTTCAGTCATGTCCAACTCTGTGCGAGTCTATAGACAGCAGCTCACCAGGCTCCTCCATCCATGGGATTTTCCAGGCAAGAACACTGGAGTGGGGTGCCACTGCCTCCTCTGTGAAAATGTGCCTTTCCTTCAAAAAGATACATAGCAAGCAAAGCCTGAATGTCTCTCCTCCCTCAAGTTGGTAATAGTTTCCAGGCCCCGTCTTCTGTATTAGGGCAGAAGTTGGGAAGTGGGGAGTCTGTATGCTCAGTGGGACTTTTTGTTGTTGTTGTTGCATTGGGTCTCAGTTACAGCAAGGGCTTCTCTCTAGCTGTGGCATGTAGGCTTAGTTGCACCATGGCATGTGGCATCTTAGTTCCCTGACCAGGGATCAACCCACATCCCCTGCATTGGAAAATGGTTTCTTAGCCACTAGACCCCAGGGGAGTCCCTCAGTGGGAAGGGGTGCTGAGTTGTACCCCAGTAAAGCTGTTCATTAACCAGCACACTTGGAGTGTGCCAGATCAGGGAACTTTGTGGTTGTCCAGGGGTTGTTGAATCCTGTGCTGTGTGTAAGGAACAGCTTCTCTCTCACCTCTACAACTATTTATGGTAGACAGATGTAGGCTGGGGCATGCCTGGGGAAGTAAAGCTCTCTGACAAGCTGCACATCTTCAGCCTGGACTGTAGCCCGCCAGGCTCCTCTGTCCAGGGGATTCTTCAGGCATGAATATAGGAGTGGATTGCCACGCCCCCCTCCAGGGGATCTTCCCGATTCAGGGATCGAACCTGCACCTCTGACGTCTCCTGCATTGGCAGGCACATTCCTTAACACTAGTGCCACCTGGGAAGCCCTCAATCTGCTTATAACTGGTAAAGAAGATGGTAAAGATTACCATCATCTTTATTTGAAAGAGGAGATTTAAACTTGATTCCATCTGCTGATGGACATCTGGGTTGTGGTTGCTTCCATGTCCTGGCTATTATAAACACTGCTGTGATGAACACTGGGGTACACGTGTCTCTTTCAATTCTGGTTTCCTCGGTGTGTATGCCCAGCAGTGGGATTGCTGGGTCATAAGGCAGTTCTATTTCCACTTTTTTAAGGAATCTCCACACTGTTCTCCATAGTGGCTGTACTAGTTTGCATTCCCACCAACAGTGTAAGAGGGTTCCCTTTTCTCCACACCCTCTCCAGCATTTATTGCTTGTAGACTTTCGGATCGCAGCCATTCTGACTGGCGTGAAATGGTACCTCATTGTGGTTTTGATTTGCATTTCTCTGATAATGAGTGATGTTGAGCATCTTTTCATGTGTTTGTTACCAATACAGTATTGTAAAGTAAAATAAAGTAAAATTTTAAAAAAAACTTGATCCCAGTGACTGAGCTGAGCAGAATCAAAAGGAAACATTAAACCTATCTTGTGACTTCATGTAGGTAGGAAGCTAGAAGCACAAAAGTCTGATGGATGAGTTGATCATTGTTGAAGCTGGATGCTGGGCATTTGGAGGTTCAGTCTAATACCGCCTCTACTTTTGTTGTTTGAAATTCTCCATAATAGATTGTTTTAAGCCCATGGGAAGTGACATCTGTTTTGTAAAATTAGAAGTATAAAAAGCCAACCTCACACCAGTCAGAGCAGCTATCATTAAAAAGTCTACAAATAATGCGGGAGAGGATGTGGAGAAAAGGGGACCCTCCTGCGCTGCTGGTGGGAATGTAAGCTGGTGCAGCCACTCTGGAGAACAGTATGGCGGTTCCTTAAAAAACTAAAAATAGAGTCACCATATGATGCTTCAGTCCCACTCCTGGGTGTATTTCTAGAGAAAACTATTTGAAAAGCTACATGAGGCCCGATACTCACTGTAGCACTATTTATAATAGCCAAGACACAGAAGCAAGCTAAATGTCTGTTGACAGATGAATGTATGGGGAGTGTGTGTGTGTATATGTACAAATATACATTCACTCACATACATACAATAGAATATTAGCCATAAAAAAGAATGAAATATTGCCTTTTGCAGCAACATGGATGGACCTATATAGATGATCGTACTAAGTGAAATCAGAAAGATACCACTTATCTGTGAAATTTTTTAAAAAATGATACAGATGAACTTATTTACAAAACAGAAATAGACTCACAGAGAAAACAAATGTGTGGTTACTAAGGGGGGAAGGGATAAAGTAGGACTATGGGATTAACAGATACACACTACTACATTTAAAAAAGAGATCCAACAAGGACCAGCTGTACCACGCAGGGAACTGTAGTCAGTACCTTGTATGTGTGTATATGTAACTGAATCACTTCACTTGATACTTGAGACTACCACAATACTACAAACTAACTGTACTTGAGTTTTCTAAAAAATCCAGCTATATTTCTGAAAATTTTAGGGGATGTTTTTATTAGCTAGCAATAATTGTATAAATCAGGGAGCTACTGTTTAATAGACACAGACTTTCAGTTTTACTGCTGTAGACTGGATGGTGGTGAGGGTTGGACAACAGTATGAAGCTCCTTAATGCCAGTAAACTGTACAGTTAAAAATGGTTAAAATGATAAGTTATCTTATATATTATTACAGTGCCCCAGAGTACCAAACAAAATGGCTTACACCAAACAGAAAACATTTTTCACAACAGCTTCCTAGGTAAGCAGCTTTAAGATTGGCTCCTTCATGATTCAGCAGCATCAAAAAGGACCCAGGTTGTCTTCAGCTGCCCACTCTGCCAGCCTCCACCCACCTGTTTCATCCTTAGCCAACTCCCTCGTAAGCTACCTGCCCCAGCCAGAAATTTCTTTCTGACAGACTCACAGACACAGAGAACACACTAGTGGTCCCCTCTGGGGAGAGGCGAAGGAGGGGAACTAGGAGCACGAAGTACCACATATGGAATAAATTAGCTACGAGGATATATTGTACAGCACAGGGCGTGTAGCCAATATTTTATCATAACTTTAAATGGAGTACGGCTTAAGAATTTTGAGTCACTATATTGTACGTGTGCAGCTAGTATTATGAATCAACTATACTTCAATTAAGAAAAAAGGAAAATGAATTTCTTTCCAAAAGAACACACATGAAAAGAGACCATCTGAGAGCAAGAAAGGCTTTCAGAACCATCACATGTTACTCAGCATCCCCACTTGAATGTCTTAACAGCCATTTCACCTGCAGCACAGCCAAAGCCAAGCTCCTGGTGTCCTCCCCACCGCTCCTTCCAGCATCTTCCAATCTCACTAACTGGCAATCCATTCTTTCTCCAAATCTATCCTTATTCAGCCAAAAACCTTAGAGTCATCTTAGGCCCCTCTCTTCACATCCTTCAGCAGATTCTTCTAACTCTCCCTTTTAAGTATTTCAAGATTCCAGCCACTCTTCACCACTGATTCTTCTTTGAGCCACCTCCATCTCTTACCTGGATTGTTGTGACAGCTTCTTAACTGGTCTCCCTGTTTCTGCCCTTGGTTGTGTGTAAGTGTGCTTAGCCGCTCAGTCCTGTCCAACTCTCTGCGACCCCATGGGCTACAGCCCACCAGGCTCCCCTGTCCATGGGATTTCCCAGGGAAGAATACTGGAGTGGGTTGCCATTTCCTCCTCCAGGGGATCTTTCTGACCCAGGGATTGAACCCTGGTCTCCTGCATTGCAGGAGATTCTTTTACTATCTGAGCCACCAGAGAAGCCGCCCCCTGCCCTTGTTTACTTACTGACTGAACAAATACGTGTAGGCATTGCTCCGGGTACTAGCAGTTCTGCAGATAAAAACCCTGCCCTCCTGGAACTTTCCTTCTGTTCTCAAAATAGCATTCAGAGCCATCTCTTTCAAAGGTAAGTCAGTCATGTCGCTTTTCTGATCAGAATCCTTAATTTATGCCACAGTCTGTGCATTGCGGCTGGAGTGAGGAAAAGCTCGTTTTAATCTTAGGGTGCCTCTGCCAAACACTGTCATGTCACAGAGCAAAGTTCAGTTTGAATGCAAACTTTAAAGTGGAAGAAAGGATGACAAAAGTCATTTCTAGCATGTTTGTTTCTAGGATTCTAGAAACAGAAAGCTCTGCGTTGAATGACTTCAGAGACATCAGTGCGATACACTGATCCCTCTGGTAATGGTTTCTTAGCCACCTACCTCTCATCCTTTTTCCTTATGCTGTTGAATTCTTTATATAAATAGAACTGTCAAAACTCATGGAACATCTATTAAATGGATGTACACCCTCATGGGATTTTTTTAATCAAACTGTAACGTATATGAATAAAGTACAGTGTTTTCAGTATACCATGTAATTTGTGTGTACATGTAAGTTCCCATGGCTTAAATAACTTCTAACCCAGATCAAGATACACCATGTTCAGCATTCCAGAACACTCCCTTGTTCCATCTGTCAATCCTTATTGCCTTCCAAAGATAGCCAGTATTCTGACCTTTATCACCATAAACTTAGTTTTGTCTGTTTCTGAACTTTTCATTGATGGACTCATATGTCTAGTTTCTTTTGTGCAAAATTAGGTCTGTGAGATTCATCCAGGGTGTTGGAGGTAGCTCTAGTTCCTGCTTTCCTGGTGCCGTATTAGTATTCCATTGTGTGAACATCCTGTTCCTTATCCATTCTACTACTGATCGATATTTGGATTATTTCCTGTTTTGGATGTTATGAGTATCCTGTCTTTTGTTGGCTATAAGCATTTGTTTCTCTTTTGACTCTGGGAGTGTGATTGCTGGGACATAGGACCTGCTTACAGATACAGAACTTTAGGAGATAATGCAAGCGCTAAAGTGGTTGTACCGTCTGAGGGGGACTTTCCAGGTGGTGCCGGTGGTAAATAACCCGCCTGCCAATGCAGGAGACATGAGAGACTTGAGTTCAATCCCTGGGTCGGGAAGATCCCCTGGAGGAGGGCATGGCAACCCACTCCAGTATTCTCGCATGGGGAATCCCATGGACAGGGGAGCCTGGCGGGCCACAGCCCATGATATTGCAGAGAGCTGGACAGGACTGAAGCGACAGCACGCACGCATGCCCCTACCCTCTGAGAGGCAAGAGATGTCTTCTGGGTCCAGTGGGTCTGAGCAGCCTGACCCATTATTTGTTCATGCTTCTGTCTTCCCCCAGCTCTACCCTAAACCAGTGTTGAACAGAAATGATGATTAGAACACAAAGACAAGGTGAAATTGTACAAGACGAAATATCAGTAATCCTGGGGAATTCTCCAGTGACCTCTTACTACATGACGATTCTGTTGTTAACCTCCACTTCAGTTAACATCCACTTCAGTTTTGTTTTCATAATACTTGAGAGATTTTGAAAAGGGATGGGAAACAAAACACGATGGGAAGGCTGTTCCTAAATAGCAAATGTTTGGGCTAAAGAATGAGGTTAGACTGCAGAGGGCTAGCAATGGCCTGATTTCACACACAATATTGATCACTAGGGATACAACAGAGAAGGCAATGGCACCCCACTCCAGTGCTCTTGCCTGGAGAATCCCAGGGACGGGGGAGCCTGGCTGCAGTCCATGGGGTCGCTAAGAGTTGGACACGACTGAGCAACTTCCCTTTCACTTTTCACTTTCATGCATTGGAGAAGACAATGGCACCCACTCCAGTGTTCTTGCCTGGAGAATCCCAGGGACGGGGGAGACTGGTGGGCTGCCGTCTATGGGGCCGCACAGAGTCGGACACGACTGAAGCGACTTAGCAGCAGCAGCAGGTAACAAATTTAGAGAAGGCAATGGCACCCCACTCCAGTACTCTTGCCTGGAAAATCCCAGGAACAGAGGAGCCTGTTGGGCTGCCATCTATGGGGTCGCACAGAGTTGGACACTACTGACGTGACTTAGCAGCAGCAGCAGGAATACAAAGTGACGAACAAGATGCATAGAGCTTCCACCGTAGGGGGAGGTCAGCCAGCATCACAGTGCCCCACGGTGAGAGCTGTGGGGCAAAGCACTGAAAAGAAAAATGCCAGTGTCTTCCTTTGCATTACACACAGAGTAAGACTACATCGCTACTGACGCCAGAAGTGTTTTCCACACATCATGTGATTCTGTGGCACCAGCTGGGTGGCCTACAGTTAACTCAGTTCTCACACTAGCTCCCTGGAGCTGGCGTCAGACCCCACAATTCAGTCCCCACGACCACCCCCACTTTGGATGCGAATCACAAGTCTAGGTTGTCAGTGTGCGTCTGACCAACCAGTTCCGGATCAGAGGATCCCACTCCCCTCCCCAGGGTTTAATTCATTTGCTAGAGGGCACAGCATGGGCCAAGCCTGGAAGCTGGGTAAAGAGCCAGACATACAGGGAACTTAAAACTTAACCAAGGCTGAAGCATAGTGTTTCCAGGGAGAATAAGTAGCAAGAGATGAAGCTAGAAAAACCATCAGATATCAGATCATTCAAAGTTTTAAAATAATAGCAGCCAGTGTTTCAGAAGAAACGACTTTTTCCAGACTCTTGGACTTAAGCACATCTCAAGGACCATCTCATTTACTATTCACCATCCTTAAGATACAGATACATTATTACAGATGATAAAATGTAGGTTCGGGGAAATTAAATAATTGGCCAAAGCCACAGCCCTTAAACGACAGGTCTAGGCTTTAAACCCATGTCTAACTGATCAAAAGCCCATACTGTTAACCACTCATATAGATAATTGGAGAAGGAAATGGCAACCCACACCAGTATTCTTGCCTAGAGAATCCCATGGACCGACAAGCCTGGTGGGCTGCCGTCTATGGGGTCGCACAGAGTCAGACAGGACTGAACTGACTTAGCAGCATATAGATAATACCGCATAAACCACACTTTATCCTCCTGGGAGCGCAGCTTCTTATATGTGTTCATGTTTTATTAGAGAGACACCATTTACAATAATTTTCTCAAATGGAAGTAATATATAGATTCCTTTTCAAGAAGAAAAAGTTTACAGACCTTTAGTAGTTGACTTAAATCAGCTAATGTTCCTTAAAACGTAGGCAAATAAAAAGTCAGCGTAAGTTCCTGGTGCTTAAACTGCTTGTATATCAAAATAAATACACCAAATTAATACCCCCCAAAACCTATAAAACAAGGTGCAAATTAAGTACCACTGATTTAATGTCACTGACATTGTTTTGCGCTCTGGAAGAGTGAGTGGCATTGCCACGTCTCTGGGTCAGGGCATCGAGGCTGCGGAGACTTCACGTCCCACACCTGTCCTCTCATTCAGCCCCCCAGGAAACCATGACACTGTCTGGCTTCACTCAGAGTGTGGACATCGCACACATTAGGTCCACCACTCGCCATTCACCTGTAACATCTAAAGCCGTGCAGCGTGGTGCCCACAGGGTTGTAAACCCATCAGCTCTGAAACAGTTTCTATGCTTTAATGCAACTTGAGTTCAGAATTTGTAACAGTTCCAGACTTACTAAAATGAGATTCAATCTGGAGTGGACTTTGGTCTGTGAGTGAGTGGGAGGCTGAAGGAGGGCAACTCGGAGGGACGCGTGTGCTGGCTGTTGAGGGCTGCTAAGGTTACACTTGGACTTCCCAGGCGGTAGCAGTTGTAAAGAACCCGCCTAACAGCGCTGGAGACATAGGAGTTGCGGGCTCGATCCCTGGGTTGGGAAGATCCCCTGGAGGAGGAAATGGCAGCCCCTCCAGTATTCTTGCCTGGAGAAACCCATGGACAGAGGAGCCTGGTGGGCTACAGTCCACGGGGGTCACAGAGAGTCAGACATGATTCAGTGACTTAGCACTCACGCACAGTTAAGCTTAACAGAGACTCTGACTTCTGTTTTTTCTGCTTCTTCACAGGGGTCGGCACCAGGAACTATTACAGAAAGATTGGCTACAGATTGCAAGGTCCATACATGGTAAAGACGCTAGAGTAACACCACACCAGTCCACCTTGAGGCATCTTCTCCCTGGCAGGAAATGGATCCTGGATGTCTTGAAAACTCAGCACAGAAGCTGAGCAAAGCAAACGGACCTCCCTGAGCCCCTAGTAGGAGGCTCCCCCTCACCCTGGAGCTTGGAAACCTTGCTTAGGACTGGGTCAGGCTTCTGCTGACCAAGCCCATGGAGCCTGGACACTCAGACCCCCACCACCACACCACCCGCTCCTGCATGTTCTCAAGACGTCACCTGTTTTCGAGGCTTAACTCCTGTATCTAGTTTCTCACTTTTGCATGAGACTTGCAAGTGACCTAACCGTGACTCAGGCAAAGAGACAAAAAGCAAGTTAATCAGCTCATTTGGACACCACGATTCATGAACTAAAAAACTGGCTATGTCACTTAAGGAGTAAACTTAGGGTAGGTTATTTATATAGAGTATAGACAAAGAGTCGTGTTGGGATCATATGAAAACTGTCAGACGTTGATCTCTGTTCTGTTACTGTAATACGTACGCATTCCAGCACTAGTTTAAAAAATGAGCTTTCGTTTTAATGGCAGTCATCGTGGTTCCCGCGCTGCTGTTTGAAATAACTGTGATGGGAAGAGAACAGGTGAGGTTCCAGCTTGAAACCAGCCTTTCTCAGTTCACAGGCTACCATCGACAAAGGGCCCTTACAGACATCCATTTAGTTCAGGATTTTTATTGCCTGTACTTCCCACACACTTGACAACTGCAAAACACCACGGGTGGCACTTTCACGCAGAGAAGCGTTCAGGGTCCCGGGTGGTCTGTCCTGAGCAGGCAGTCTGCCGCACACATGTCTGGGCTTGTGTGTTTAAGTCGAGACACATAGACACAGCCATTCTTCCCTGCATTTTAATTCTTCCAGTTTTAAATGGGGAAAGGTCAAACTCATATATGAAAGTTAAAAAAATATACTGGAAACAGGCCCAAATCTAAAAATAGGAGAAAGATTGGCTTTTTCAAAGCATCATCTTCTAGGACTGCCTCTCTGTGACTTCCAGGTAAGCTATTATTAAGGAGACTCAGCCTGGAGAGGGTCTATTCTTAAGAGCATGGCTTAACCTGCATCCCTGGGATTCGGTGGCATTTTATAAAAAAGTTTTAGTAAAGGGAGTTGATTCCGCTAAACGTTTGAAAAATAAAATCTTCAACACACAAGGAAGAATCATATAAGGCTTTTTCCCTCCTCTCCTGTAAATACAGTGACACCTGCCGTGAGTTTACAGGTTCGGGTTTCTTGTCTCCGGCACTATCCATTTCCTCCTGGGTGCTGTTTGCCATCTTGTTAAAATGCCACCAGGCAAATGGCATCGGCTCCTCTGTCGACTCGCTGCGGAACTGCAGAGGCTTTTCACGAGCGCCGTTTAGGGAATTCAGCTACTTCTCAATTTTGAGCCAAACTGAGGACACTAGCCCCAGAGACAGCCTCTCAGATAACCGAGAAACTGTGTAGGGAAGGACGGTTTCAGTGCAGTCTCTAGAACTAACAGATCCGCACATGCGCAGCCAGTCAGTGTGGCCTGGACTCCTGGGAAAGGAGTCTTAGCATTGAAGGAGGACCTGCGTGGGCATCACGGGAAGGGGGCACTTAATCAGGATCTTTAATGTGGACACTCTCTACTTCCAGGCAATGTGTCCTTTTCTTTACTAATTAAAGCAGACCTATAATGGATGTCAGATAGGTCACAAATAAGCTGCTCTAGTTAGCATGAAATTCAAGTTAACTCACGGTTAAGCAGAATGACTTCCCCTGATTTCCAGAGACTGTCCTTGGCATCTCTGGTGCCTGGCCGTTCTAGAGATGTGTGGTCTTGGTCGAATGGACTGCCTCATAAGAAACATCAGCTAGGCACGATCCCTTCAGCCTCAGCATGAAGCCCACAGAGCTGCAGTTTGTGTGTCTGATCTTATTGAGCAGCTCCGTAGCAACCACCTCAAGCCCAGTCAGCTAGCTCTGCTTTTGGTTTGAGTTTTTGTTACATCACTTGGGGAGTTTTTTATTTTTTTGTAATCAAGCCCTTATCAAAAACAGACTGAAATCTATTTGCATTAAAAATGAGATTTTAAAAATTCATTATTGCAAAGTCAAAGAGCCTGGTAGAACTCACTGTTTCTCAGACTCAGGAATGAATGTGGAGTCCTTTTAAAGGAATAAACTCCTACTGACCCAGAAGAATCCTAAGAAGTACAACTTAAAAGCCAAAACTTGTTCTATGAAGATATCTTTCAAATTGCAACTTTTCATTTCCAGAGGTTTTCATGGTATTTTTGAAGGTTATCATCTAATTAAAAATGAAATTTGGGGGATTCCCTGTAGGCCCAGTACTTAGGAGTCAGCACTTTCACTTGCCATGGGCCTGGGTTCAATCCCTGGTTGGGGAACTAATATTCTGCAACCCGCAAGGCTCACCCCCCCAAAAAACAACACAGCTGTTTTGTTCATAAAGAACTCATACCCCTAACCTGATAAAACAGCTCAAGATCTAGGATCTGAAAACATGGGCTCCTCTATTAACTCTGAAGCTGTGAGCAAGTCCCCTCCTGTTTTTGAGCTGCCCTCCCCTCATTTGTAATCAGAGAACCGCCCATCCTTCAGAAGGAATGCAGTGTTCTGATGTGATCACATCTGATAAGATGCTGCATAAACCACAACATTCTCTATATAAACCACCCTCACTCCAGTGAAGTGGCTGCTCAATGGGTGTGTGACTTCGAGCAAGAAAACTCTGCCCCACAGCAAGTTTCCTGTCTGTAAAATGGATCTGATAACAGTTTCTCTCTTGTGCAGTAGCTGTCAAGATTAAATGAGCTCACACATGTCAGTTTCTTTGATCAAGGCCTGTGGGACATAAAACACACTACAAGTACTCGCCATTATAGCCAATATCTAACAAGTACAGTATCCTGCCCTTTTTTTTTTTTTTGTATTTACCTGTTTGTTTACTCATTTGGCTGTACCAGGTCTTATCTGCAGCATGCAAAATCTTTGGTTGCAGTGTGTGAACTCTTAGTTGCAACATGTGGAATGTAGTTCCCTGATCAGTCAAACCCAGATGCCCTGCATTGGGTGTGCAGAATCCTAGCCACTGGACCACCAGGGAAGTCTATCTGGCCCATTCAACATGAGGTTCTTGCCTGCTGGCAGTAGAACCTGATTTTTTTTTTTCTAGAATCTCTCAATTTTGTTAGAGGCCAGTGTCAGAAGAATAGCGACACTGGGCTCTGAGACCTTCTCTCTGAGGATGTTCTGACTGGTTCTTCTCTCTCGTTCACATAAGTCCAGGGTTACAGATTGTCAGCTCCATGCTTTGAGGGACAAGAAGCTAGCTGGGACTCTGCAACAGCACAAAGCATTTTCACCTATCACTGTGATTCTGGGGGGCTTCCTGGAAAGCTGTCCAGCATCAGCATGGACCACGGTCTCTCCTGTGTGTGCACAGCTAGCCATGTCCACCTAGGGAGCCCCTGAGGGAGTCTGGCCACCCTTGGGGCCAGGGCGGAGGAGCAGTGCCACCTGTGTGCGCCAGTCATGTGTACCGGCTGTACCTCGGTGTCTCATCCCGTGATGGCTGTCCCCAAAACTAGGCTTATGGACCTTTGAAAGAAACTGATTTTAACATAGACAATAACATGTGTAACAGGGAGCTTCCTTGTGACTCAGTGGTAAAGAATCCATCTGCCAATACAGGAGACAAAGGTTCAATCCCTTGGTTTGGGAAGATTCCCCTGGAGAAGGAAATGGCAACTCACTCCAGTATTCCTGCCTGGAGAATCCCATGGATAGAAGAGCCTGGCGGGATCCCAAAGAGTTGGACATGACTTAGCAAATAACAATAAGCCTGTAATAAGGGGGGAAAAATCTACTTTTTTATGTTCAAATGTACAGCTTTATCTCCGCCCCAACCCGTCTCTCGACAAGCCTAGAATACCCTACTGTCCACCTGGAAAACTCCTCCAAGTGGGGTAACTACCATCTGAGCCCTGCCATGTGCTGCTTTGCTATCTAGGTCACCTTCAAGGTCAATGCTCACCTCCCTCCTTTAATAAATGAGGACATGGGCTGGTGTCTGCCTCACTGGGCCTGAAGTTCCAGAGCCACCAACTTGCCCAGTGCCATCAGCACCAGCCCTGAATGTCCACAGATCGTGCATATGGCCATATGCACGGCACCCTCGGAGCAGCCCAGCACCGCAACCCGGAGCTCAGTTAACTAAGGATTTAGGATCCAAACCCGAGTCACCGACTCGGCCTTTCTCACTCCACCACATGTTTCCCTTTTTAGAGGGGAAAATGTTTGCAGTCAGCCTATGTTTAAAGAGAATGCTAACAAGCATCAAGCAACCAGTCTGTTTTCATATTATCTCAGCCTCACAACAGTGTGTAACTGGTTTCTTTCACCAACCAGGTTTTCCCAAGTGCAGGAAGTGGAAAGTCACGATGTCGTCAAGGGAGAACACAGACCAGTGGAAGTCTGCTCTTTCCATTTAAATGAAAATCGCTGTTTTTTGGTCTCCAAAATTATATATGCTCATTGGAACAGGTTGAAATGAAACAGAAAGGCACAAAATAACCTGACATCTCACCAAGAGACAGCGGTAAGCCCTGTGATGAATGCTGTTTTGTGCAGTTGCACATGAACGCACACAACCAATCAGCTTTACATGAAATGGTCACACAGTGCGTGTCACCATGTAACTGTCTTTACTCCACAAAATGTAGCTACCACCACCATCTTCCCATGTCAGTACCCACGGATCTCGGCGAAGTCCTAACCACTGGACCATCAGGGAAGTCTCTCATTGTTTTTAATGACTACCTCAATTCCCGTTGTCTGTAGACATCACACTTTATTTCATCGGGTCTTTCATGTTCTTTTCTGTTCTCACTGTCACAATAGCTAGAATCATAGATGAAGAGTAGGGGCTGCACACATACCTTGACTCAGTACTAAGACATGCTTTCTTTTTTTTTTTTTATAAGCATTGACCATCCACTTCACCCCCAAGCCTTTCCATCCTTCATCTGTAGCCCAACTTCCAGGAGTCAGGGAAGGAGCAACCTGCCTGCAGCCAGGCCTTGCTCCAGCAGAGGCAGCACACATGTGGCTGGGAACAAGTCCCATCATGAAGAATGCCAAGCTTGGTACAATGGTAAAGAATCTAGGGTCTTAGACCACTGCGTGCGTGGGGTGCGGGGACAGCAGCCAGGATTATTTACATCTACCTGATGAGCGGAAAAAGAAAAGCAGAAACATTACTTTGCCAACAAAAGTCTGTCTAGTCAAGGCTGTCGTTTTTCCAGTGGTCATGTATGTATGTGAGAGTTGGACTATAAAGAAAGCTGAGAGCTGAGAATTGATGCTTTTGAACTGTGGCATTGGAAAAGACTCCTGAGAGCCCCTTGGACTGCAAGGAGATCCAACCAGTCAATCCTAAAGGAAATCAGTCCTGAATGTTCATTGGAAGGACTGATGCTGAAGCTGAAACTTCAACACTTTGGTCATCTGATGCAAAGAACTGACACATTGGAAAAGACCCTGATGCTGGGAAAGATTGAAGGCGGGAGGAGAAGGGGACGACAGAGGATGCGATGGTTGGATGGCATCACCGATGCGATGGACATGAGTTTGAGTAGGTTCCAGGAGTTGGTGCTGGACAGGGAAGCCTGGCGTGCTGCAGTCCGTGGGGTCACAGAGTCTGACGTGACCTAGTGACTGAACTGAGCTGACTGATGAAAGGAACCCATGCATGCTAAATAGCACTGAGACTGCCCCCATCTTCCTCAGCTCGGTTTCAGAATGCTGGCAAGATCTTTCCCCTACAGGCCAGAAGTTAAAAGGCAATTTCAGGGATTTCACTGGTGGTCCAGTGGCTAAGACCCCAGGCTCCCAATGCAGGGGGTCCAGGTTCGATCCCTGATCAGAAACTGGATATCATATGCTGCAACTAAGAGTTTGCATGCTACAACTAAAGATCCTGTGTGCCGTAACTGAGACCTGGTGTAAACAAAATATTTTTTATAAAAGAAAGAAAAGAAAGGCCCTTCTAGAGAATAACCAGCCTGAGAGAAAGGACTTAAAAATATAATCATAGAGAATTCCTCAAGAAGCAACCCGGATGGCCACTCCATGCAAAGTCAGTAAGTCCTGCTCCAATGGGCTGAATGTTCGTGTTTCCCCCAAATTTATATGTTAAAGTCCCAACCTCCAATGTGGCTGAATTTGGAGATCAGGCCTTTGCAGGGCAGAGGGGTGGGGGTGGGAGGGTAATTAAAGATGAGTGAGATCATAAGGTGGAACCTTGATTCAACAATATTAGTGTCCTTAGGGACTTCTTCGATGGTCCAGTGGTTAAGACTGCACGCTTCCAACACACAGGGCACAGGTTCAATCCCTGGTCAGAGAGCTAAGATCCCACATGCTGTGCCACATGGCCAAAACATTTTAAGAATTAAATAAATTTTTTAAAATCCTCAGAACTGGGAAACATACATTTAGATATGTTTAATATGTTATAGAATTAATGTTTTAAAATATGTGTGTGTGTGCATGTGTGTGTGTGCAAAAGTGAAGAAAGTGAAAGTATTGCTCAGTTGTGTCTGACTCTTTGTGACCCCATGGCCCATAGCCTGCCAGGTTCCTCTGTCCATGGAGATTCTCCAGGCAAGAATACTGGAGTGGGTTGCCATTCCCTTCTCCAGGGGGTCTTCCTAACCCAAGGATTGAACTGGGTTCTCCTGCATTGCAGGTAGGTTCTTTACCATCTGGGCCACCAGGGATGTCCATATATCTGTGTGTGTGTTCTTATAAGAAGAGACAGCAGAGGATAGTGGCATAACCAAGCTGGTGACAGGCCATTCCTATAGGCCTTCACTCTCCCTCAAGAACAACTAACAAGTCTTCGTGTCCAGGTCACCACTGAGAGAACCCTGGAACACAGGGGTGAGACTGAAGCAATCCCTGTACCAGACACCAAGACAGGCCACATCAGAAGTGCTAAGAGGAGCTGCTGCATGCTGATGACATTGCCCCCTCCCCAGGCTGGTGCAGCATCAGGTGGGGAGGTTGCACCTGGACCTATAGCTCCCCAGCAGAAGAGAGAGCCTAGGGTGCATACCCAGCTCCCAATGTGGGTCCCTTCATGGGAGCCCCCACTCCGGTTGTGCCCCACAGGGACTGCAGGGGAACCAGCAGGACTTGACCCCTGGGCATCTGATTGTGATGAGAAGTGGGGAGGGGCTGGCAGCAACGAGCAGAGTGAGTCCTCCCCACAGTGTCCAAGGAGTAGTCCCAGCCTCTGCAGCTGCTTTGTTCATCTGCAGAGCCTAGGTGGTCACAGTCTGATCAGGGAACTCGGCAGGACACAGGCTGGCCTGTTTTGTGTTCTCAAACGAAGAGGTTGGCCAGCCCTGGAAGCTGGTCTGCTCTGGCCCAGGCAGGGGAGCTGAATCATGGCCAAGCCTACTGCTGAGTGGAGCTCTCAGCCCCTCAGAAAGCCTGATCAGAGACACCTAGGCAGCCAGAGAGTCCAGCAACACTTAAGCAGAGCAGAGGGTATAGCTGGCAGAGCTGATCACCTGCAGAGCAAAGCCAGTGGCACCAAGTGAGCAGGGAACTCTGGGAGTGGGTCAGCTTGAGGCAAGACCGTGACCAGAATGGCTTGCTGGGCTTAGAGGATTCCCCTCTTTGTCCAAGCAGGAGAACTAATCCATAGTCCTACTCAATGCCGAGTATAGTTCCTGGCCCTTCTGACCGGAAAGCCTGAAGGTTAACACCCAGAAGCTGTGTAATCCAGCAACCCTCAAGCAGAAAATACACTAGGCTGGCAGAGCTGATGGTCTGCAGAGCAGAGCTTTGTTGGCCTTGGAACTGGGTCTCCCACTCTATCTGGGAAAGGAAGCTAATTTGTAGCCCCACCCACGGTTAGATACAGTCCTCAGCCCACCCTGTGTGTATGCATGTTAAGTGGCTTCAATCATGTCTCACTCTTTGTGACCTTATGGACTGTAGACTGCCAGGCTCCTCTGTTCATGAGTTCTCCAGGCAAGAATACTATAGTGGGTTTCCATGACCTCCTCCAAGGGATCTTCCTGACTGAGGGGTCAAACCCACATCTCTTACATCTCCTGCAACGGCAGTTGGGTTCTTTACCACTATCCCCTGGGAAGCCCTCAGCCCACCCTACCAGGGAACCCAGCGAGAGCATGTGGGAAGCTGCGTAGTTCACCCAACAACCTGACTTATAGAGGCACCTGAGCAGAAAACACACCAGCTTTTTTCCCTGTCTGGAGAGCAAAACCAGGTCCCATCTGGCCAGGGAATTCACAGCAGTCTTACCTGATTCAAGTCTCCCAAAGAATAAGCCATTCAGGTCTCAGGGCCCAACCTGCTGCCCCACCAGAGCAGGGATGCTAACTCATAGCCCCACCTGCTGCTGAGTAGAGTAGAGTAGTGTACCCAGTCCTGACCATCTAGTAAACCTGACCAGAGAACTGAAGCAATCCAGAGCTCATCCTGCAACCTTGCTTAGGCAGAAAATCAAACTTGCTTGGGCAAGGAACCAAGCCAGCAATTCCATCCAATTCTCAGGCAATGGCACAACTCCATTCTGCCATCTCAGAGCTCAGGCAGTGGTCTCACCCAACTGGTGAAGAACTGGCTCTGCCAAAGGGAACCTGTAAAGTCTGGAAGAGGAGACCACTTACTCAGATGAACAAATACCAACATAAGGAATCAAGGATCATGAAAAAAATCAAGCAAGCATGACACCACCAAAGGAAACCAATACAGGCATTATAACTGACCCCAGAGAAATGGAGATCTATGACCTGTCAGACAAAGAATTCAGAATAATCCTCAAAGAAGTTTAGTGAACTATCAGAGCACACTGATAACTAAATGAAATTAGGAGAACAGTGCATGAACAAAATGGAAAGTTCAACAGAGAACTAGAAACCATCAAAAGAAAACAAACAGAAACCCTAGAACTGAAATATACAGTGACTGGAGAAAACAGGACTGAAAAACTCAATGGAGAACTTCAAAAGAAGACTTCATTGTGCAGAAGAAAGAATCTATGTATGACCTAGAAGACAGGATGTTTTAATTTATCCAGTCAGAGAACTAAAAAAAAGAAAAAGAAAAATGGTGAAGAAAACCTATGCATTATGAGAACTCCAGAGGAAAAAGAGAAAGGGACAAAAAGTACATTTAAAACAATAATAACTAAAAACTTCCCTAACCTGGGGAGAGAAGAGGACATCCAAATGCATGATGCCCAGAAGACCCCATATGCCTTGAACATGAATAAGGCAACACCAAGACATAATTTAATTGTCAAAAGTCAAAGACAAAAACTTTGAAAGGAGGAGGAGAAAAGAAAGAAGTTTCCTATAAGGAAAACCCCATAAGGTTTTTCAGGCCAGGAGAGAATGGGAAGATATATTCAAATTATTGAAAGGGGAAAAAAAAAACTGTCAACAAAGTGTTCTATGCCTGGCAAAGCTGTCCTTTAGGAAAGGAGGAGATATAGTCTTTCCTAACAAAAACTGAGGGAGTTCATCAACTACCTGACAAGAAATTGACCCACCTGACAAGAAATGTTAACAGGAGTTCTCTGAATAAAAGTAAAAGAATGCTATTTAACATACTAAAAACACAAGAAGATAAAATAAAACTTGCTAGTAATGATAAATACAGTTAAGATTTTGTAATATGATAGTAGTGGTACATAATTCACTTCTTGTTTAAAAGTTAAAGAAACAAATGTAGATTTAAAAAAACATGATTACAATAATCTGTTATTGTTTATACAATATTTAAAAATATATAAACTGTAATATCAATAATCTAAATTGTGAGAGGGAAGAGAAGTGAAAGTGTAACATTAGGAATGCTATGGAAGATTTATCAGCTTAAAATACGGAGTTATAATTTTAAGATATTTTATGTAAGCACTATGGTAATCACAAGGGAAAAACCTGTAGTAATTAGGCAAAAGAACAGGATAATGAAGTCAAGACATACTGATACCAAAAGACTTCAAAACACAAAGAC
>SJYF01000412.1:2076596-2093852 GCA_006410515.1 Procapra przewalskii
CACCTCATGTGAAGAGTTGACTCATTGGAAAAGACTCTGATGCTGGGAGGGATTGGGGGCAGGAGGAGAAGGGGACGACAGAGGATGAGATGGCTGGGTGGCATCACTGACTCAATGGATGTGAGTCTGAGTGAACTCTGAGAGATGGCGATGGACAGGGAGGTCTGGCGTGCTGCAATTCATGGGGTTGTGAAGAGTCAGACACGACTGAGCGACTGAACTGAACTGAACCATAACACACTTGATGACCGCATTCGCCCTCTGCGATGGCCACACTCTGTTTGTGGAGTGTGCTGCTCTCTGTATCTGAATAAATCCACTTCTTACCTATCACTTTGTTTCTCACTGAATTCTTTCTGTGATGAGACATCAAGAACCTGAGTTTCATTAGGTCCTGAAGCCAGGTACGGTAGGTTTTGGTTGGGTTTGAGTACCAGCCACATGGCTTCAAGTCCCAAGCAAGGTTTTGGCTGGGTTCAAGTCCCAGGCATGTGGGTTTAAGTCCCAAACTGTGTTTTGGCTGGGTTCAAGTCTCAGCACATGGGTTTGAGTCCCAATCTGTGGTAAATGGTTTCACAGCAAGAATACTGAGTGGGTAATTCTCCAGGAGATCTTCCCAACCCAGAGACTGAACCCAGGTCTCCTGCATTGCAGGCAGATTCTTTACCATATGGACTACCAAGGAAGCCCAACCATTACATAGCATAATTCGTTTCGAGTCATGAAGTAAAACAACAAGATGGAGACATTTTAAAATCAATGGGGTCCCAGTGGGCCCAGACCCTGCAGTCTGGTGTGATGACAGGCTGTTCCTCTGAAGAGAGCCTGCAGGGGTGGCTCTTTCCAAGGTGTGTGGTGGATGGTTGGGCAAGGGTGGGAGGAGGGAGGGGCCTCGGGTAGGCGGAGACAGGAGATCCAGCAGAAGGTGCATGGAAATGATCCCTCCCTGAGAATCCTCAGTTACCATGGTTGTAAAATATCTGTGAGCCTGTTACAAGGAAAAGTCAATTTTGATTCTATGTTGAGTCTGTTTCTTTTATTTTAACCTTTGCTTCCCATTGCTTTTGTTCACTACAAGGATACTGTCTATACATAATGGCCTGTCTCAGGGAACCCTGCCCCTCTGCCTGAATGTTAAATCAAAGTGCTTTTGTTCAGAACCCTGACTACCTGTGGATGCCTGGTGGTGGCTTAGTTGCCAAGTCATGTTGGACTCTTTCTGACCCCATGGACTGTAGCTCACCTGGCTCCTTTGTCCATGGGATTTTCCAGGCAAGAATGCTGGAGGGGATTGCCATTTCCTTCTCCAGGGGAACTTCCAGACCCAGGGACTGAACCCAGGTCTCCTGTGGTGGAGGCGATCTGCATTGCAGGCAGATTCTTTACCGGCTTAGTCACCAAGGAACTGGCCCCTGTGGATGCCTACAGGAAGAAAATTAACACATCCCCTCTCTGAAACTGACCTTTCCAGGAGATATTTGCAAGATTAATGACCTTTTGACTTCCTTACCTTCTCCCCGTCTCTGCTCTGTAAGACTCTGGCTTCCAGCCCTGGTAAGATGATTATTTTGAAACATTAGTCTGCCTTCTTTCAGTCTGCCAGCTTTCCAAATTGTCTCCTATTCACTGGACTGTCATGAGGCAAGCAGGGTGAGCTTGGACTTGGTAACAAACCAGAGCTGCCCATGTGGAAACAGGATGGCAGGAGAAAGCAGTAACAACCACCGCCAAAAACACCCAAAAGGACAGAGAGTGGAAGGAAGCTTAATGCCCCAGGCTGTGGAAAAGAGTTTTGGCTGTCAGCTACAAATCAGTGCTTCAGTTCAGTTCAGTCGCTCAGTCGTGTCCGACTCTTTGCGACCCCATGAATCGCAGCACGCCAGGCCTCCCTGTTCATCACCATCTCCCGGAGTTCACTCAGACTCACATCCATTGAGTCAGTGATGCCACCCAGCCATCTCATCCTCTGTCGTCCCCTTCTCCTCCTGCCCCCAATCCCTCCCAACATCAGAGTCTTTTCCAATGAGTCAACTCTTCTCATGAGGTGGCCAAAGTACTGGAGTTTCAGCTTTAGCATCATTCCTTCCAAAGAAATCCCAGGGTTGATCTCCTTCAGAATGGACTGGTTGGATCTCCTTTGCCATCTGCCCCTGCAGAGATTGAACCCTGTTCTGTTGCAGCTGTTGACCTTCAAGACACCCTGAAGGGAATTAAGGGTGGAGAATGAGGCCCTTGGTGCTCCAGGGAAACTGATGGATCAGGTCTTTAGATAGATGTTTTCAGGAACTGACTTCATGACCCCAATCCTTGTATCTTCTTATATCTAGAAAAGCACTAAATCCCTTCATGATGACATCAGTTCCTCACACTAGCAGAAAATCTTGGAAGTAAGTGCTTGATTGCACTGAACTCCCCCTTCACCGAAATCTTATATATTGACCTCCCCCCACACTATGACTTTGGAGTATTTTCTCAGAACTATCTGAGGTGCTCTCTCCTGGGCTGCAGTCCTCATTTTGCCCCAAATAAAATTTAACTCACACTCTCACACTGTGCATCTTTTTTAGTCAACAGGGTCAAGTTCCCACAGGGGTGCAGGAGCAACCAGTGATATCAGTTTTTACAAATCAAACCCAGATCAGCTCGCCTTGCAAAGTTCCTTTTCTTCTCCCATGCTGGTGGCAACCAAGTTGTGGTGACCCAAAGATGAAAGAGCAGATAAAGCCATGGAGAGTCTTGCAATGCAGGGATGGAAAAACCTTACTGTCCTTCCGTCCCCCATGTTGTAACTAGTAACGGTTTTCAGGTCCTCCTGAGCATTATAACCTGTCTCCCCTCCTACCCCATTGGGAGAAGGCATTTGCTTTATTCTTCCTCCACTCAGTATACATGCCTCATCCAATCAGCAAATGACCCTCAAGACCTCTTTCCCACTCTTGTACCCTGGGTATAAAAGTGGACTAAGGATCCTTGTTCGACGTCAGTTCTCCCTTGAGCTGGCCCACTCTTCTATCAGCATCTCCCATGCTAATAAACTTTATTTCCCTCTCCTCTGCCTCCTGTCTGGAAATTCTTTTCCAGCCCGCGCACGGACCACGACACAAATGGCACAGGCTGACGTAAGCTACGTTCTATCTAGATTTTTCAGTCACTAGCAGTTCTAAATTAACCAGTGGAATGATCTTGCTGAGTGAAGGAACAGGAGGATCAGTGGGGGTCTAGGGTATTGACTGACGTTTCAGCAGCACAAAAGAGGCCAAAGAAAGACGTTAGGCAAAGTGCAATTATAGGAGCACCTGCGGTGATTCAAAAATACCAAATAAAACCTTGCTGCTTCATTTGGGTAAATTACAAGGCAAAACTGAACAATCTTTTTGTCTCTCAATAATTTTGGCAAGTAGGAGGGGAAAAGAGACGGTTTCTTTCCCATTTCTCGGTCCTGGCAGATGAGAAATCTCCATTCACGGAACAGACAGCCCTGGCCAATTTTCTTGTATCTCTGTGCCTTTGCAAACTCTCAGAGGCACTGAGTGTTTCCTCTTCACTTCACACTGTTTCTCCAATGAGCATGCATTACTTTGTAATTGGGAAGGAAAAAAACAATTTACATTTAAAAGATCTGGCAGGGGACTCCTGCTTTCAATATGGTAATTTGAGGACACATACTTCACCTCCCCTCTAATGTACAAATCCTTTGAAATGATCCAATAAATAGTGATATGGGGAAAATATGTATAGCAGGGCTGGAAAATAGACCACTCTAATGGCAGAAAGAGAAGAGGAACTTAAAAATCTCTTAATGAAGGTGAAAGAGAACGAAAATGCTGGCTTAAAACTCAACATTCAAAAAACTAAGATCATGGCATCCAGTCCCATCACTTCATGGCAAACAAAAGGGGAAAAAATGGAAACAATGACAGATTTTATTTTCCTGGGCTCCAAAATCACTGCAGGCAGTGACTGCAGCTGTGAAATTAAAAGACACTTCTTGGAAGAAAAGCTATAACAATCCTAGACAGTGTATTAAAAAGCAGAGACATCACTTTGCTGACAAAGGTCTGTATAGTCAAAGCTATGATTTTTCCAGTAGTCATGTATGGATGTGAGAGTTTTACCATGAAGAAGATAGAGCACCAAAGAGCTGACAGTTTCAAACTGTGGTACTGGAGAAGACTCTTGAGAGTCCCTTGAACTGCAAGATCAAACCAGTCAATCTTAAAGGAAATCATCTTTGAATATTTATTAGAAGGACTGATGCTGAAGCTCCAATACTTTGGGCACCTAATCCGAAGAGTCAACTCACTGGAAAAGATCCTGATGCTGAGAAAGAGGGCAGGAGAAGAGGGGGATGAAATGGTTGGATAGCATCACTGACTGAATGGTCATGAAGTTGAACAAACTCCAGGAGACAGTGAAGGGCCAGGAAGCCTGGCGTGCTGCAGTCCATGGGATGGCAACCATCAGTGGACCAGAATTGTAACCAAGCGGGACGCTATAGGACTTTCCCAGGACAGGCCTTTCCCCATATTCTCTGCTTTAGCTTCTCTCTGAAGTACCTAGATAATAGTGTTTGATGCCTATTTCCTGAGTTGTTTCTCAGATGTGAAATCCTTCAGCAAAATGGAAGATGTCAGCTACGTGATGACGGTGAGCACCGAGGCCCAGGCCTCCTGGAGCCTGATGACTGATTAAGTTAAGCCCTGTGACATCCTCCTGTTTCCTCATCATCAGCCTGTCACACAGTTGCGCACAAAAGTATCCTGCAACGTGCCCTGCCTCACCTGGCTTGTCAAAGTATTTGGGAGAGAACTTCCCTGGTGCTCTAGTGGTTGGGAATTCGGCTCCCAGTGCAGGACACGCGGGTACAACCCCTGGTCTGAGAAGATCCTACATGCAGGGGAGGGGGGCCCAACTAAGTCTGTGGCTACAACTACTGAAGCCCCCATGCCCTAGAGCCCATGTGCCACAACAAAAGTAGCCACTGCAATGAAAACCCGAGCGCTGCAGCTAGAGAACAGACCCCTCTCACTGCAACTGAGGAACAGCTCCCACTCACTGCAAACAGAGAACGCCCCGCATGCAGCAATGAAAACCCAGCATAGCCAAAAATAAATAAATTATTTTATTCTAAATAAAGTGTTGTTTTAAATGCTTGGCAGAAATTCTGGGGAGCTGGGGGTTTTAGGGCATATGCCACCCATCTCCTTGCATGGCCCTGCAACAAATCTTTCTCTGCTCCAAACTCCATTTCAGTTTGGCCTCACTGTGTGTTGGGCACACCAACTTGCATTAACAGAATTTTGAGAACTTTCTAGAAATGCTGAAGTAGGTGGGAGGAGGGAGACATACTGGGCAAGAATAAACTAGTACCCTTTTCTGGAGGGTGATTTAGCAGTATATTAATTATAAATGTACACATCATATTTGCAGCTACCCAGCCCCTGAGAATTTATCCTAAAGAAATAATGGGACAGATGTACAAAGATGTGTGTTATGATGATGGCTATAGTTTCACTTTTATTTATATATATATGTCTTCAAGGCTTATTAAGCTTCATTTCTGTCTTTCAAAGCATTCCCCATTCATATGCTCATTCTAGAAGTGGAAACCAATAAAAGAAAGTATTTCCTTACCATTATTATGCAAATATTTTCCCATGCTGGGCTGCATAGTGTGTTGGAATTACATTAATTTCTCTATGGATTTAATTTTACATCACCAGACCACTTGAAAGAGAGTATTTCTAACATCAAGGAAAAGTAACACACTCTATTTCCACACCCCATTAACTCCTTAAAATTATGTCACATTTTATGTTGCCTTATATATTTCTTGTGCAGTTTTATCCCTTTTAAGTTTCTTTCCTTTCTTTAATTATTTGTGGCTATATGCTCAATATGTTTTCAACCTGTTAGGCATGCTCTAGGTTAGGTAACCTAGACAGCATATTAAAAAGCAGAGACATTACTTTCTCAACAAAGGTCCATCTAGTCAAAGCTATGGTTTTTCCAGTGCTCATGTATGGATGTGAGAGTTGGACTACAAAGAAAGCTGAGTGCCAAAGAATTTATGCTTTTGAACTGTGGTGTTGGAGAAGACTCTTCAGAATCCCTTGGACTGCAAGGAGATCAAACCAATCGATCCTAAAGGAAATCAGTCTTGGTTATTCATTGGAAGGACTGATGCTGAAGCTGAAACTCTAATATTTTGACCACCTGATGCAAAGAACTGACTCACTGGGAAAGACCCTGATGCTAGGCAACACTGAAGGCAGGAAGAGAAGGGGATGACAGAGGATGAAATGGTTGGATGGCATCACTGACTTGATGGACATGAGTTTGTGTAGGCTTCGGGAGTTGGTGATGGACAGGGAAGCCTGACCCCATTCCATGGGGTCTCAAAGAGACACACAACTGAGCGACCGAACTGAACTGAAGCAAGCTCTGCATTCAGTGCCCCCGGCCCTGGTCCTTTTCTCCCTTATTGTCCACAGCACAGCCATCTCCCAGGCCTTCTCTTCTTAACCTCCCAGAGCATTAATTTCATGTTTTCCCCATGTTTTCCTGGTTTCACATCTTTTTTTCTGTAGAACACCCTCAAGTAATTTCCTAAGAAAGTTAGATAAATAATACTAGAATCATCAATGACATGAAAAGACAAATCTATGCTGTGAGAGAAAATATTTGCAAACAATGCAACTGACAAAGGCTTAATTTCTGAAATATATAAACAGCTCATGTGCTGTGGCCAGAATAAAAAGCCACACCTGATTATGCTTCTTTGTAATTAGCGATTCAGCTTTTAACTGGTTATAGGATGATTTGGTTTTCAATTTTCTTATCAATTTTGATAGACTCTACTTTTTAAAGGAATGGATCCATTTCAACTAATTACTCAAATTTAATAAATTTGAATATATTCTCTATATCTTTTAAAATTGAAATATAGTTGATTTACAATACCGTGTCACTGAAAATGCTAAATTAGGAACCTAAACCCTAGAAGCTTTGCTGGTATAGCTGGGCTTCTTAATGACTCTGCTGCTGCTGCTAAGTCGCTTCAGTTGTGTCCGACTCTGTGCGACCCCGCAAATGGAAGCCCACCAGGCTCCCCCGTCCCTGGGATTCTCCAGGCAAGAACACTGGAGTGGGTTGCCATTTCCTTCTCCAATGCATGAAAGGGAAAAGTGAAAGGGAAGTCGCTCAGTCGTGTCCAACCCTCAGCGACCCCATGGACTGCAGCCTACCAGGCTCCTCCGTCCATGGGATTTTCCAGGCAAGAGTACTAGAGTGGGGTGCCATTGCCTTCTCCCTTAATGACTCAGTCCTAAGCAAAAATCAGCTTAGGAGAACCTCCATCCACTCAGCACTGTTGCTGACTCAGCCTCTAGGTAGCTCTCAGTAATCTGAAGCAGAGAGAGGCTGGAGGGGGAGGAAGCAAACAAATAAGGCAGGCTTGAGAACTGTGTTGACAACTATGCTGTCCAATACCAGTTATGAGCACCAGGAATGTGGCTAGTCAGAATTTAGATGTTCTGTCAGTGTAAGAGAGCAGATTTTAAAGACTTGATTTTTTTTAAAGGTAAAATATCTCATTCACAATTTTTTCATAGGGGTGACACATCAAATTAATATTTTAGAATTGTACTATCATCAAAAAACCCAACAAACTTCAGGCCCCAAAAAACTTCAGGCCTAAGCTTAAGAGGCTGCAATTGTAAGACTTCAGACCTTTAAACCTGAATTAGCCAGAAATTTCCTCCCACACATGTTTCTGTTTCTGGGCTCTCAAAACTTTAAGGTAAAATCCCCAAATGATATTCTACAATATCTGTGACGAATCCCTTTGATTCAAACTTAGAGAATATAAAACACTTGAAGGAATTAAGAACACGATAGAGGAAAGTGGGCTACCCAGAACACATTTTGTTTTTACTAATCAAATTCAAAACAATAGACAATAAAAATACGTTAAGAAGACGATTTCTTATAGTTTGAGACTTAGAGACGCTAACAGTTTTCAAATAAAAGCTCTGTAAATATGCTTGCTGGACCCCAGCAGGTAAAGATGAAGGCCTTTCAGATTCACACAAGCTATGACCCCTTGGTACCCAGTTACCTCTAGAAAACATCCTAGTGAAAATATTAAACTATTTGCTGCTATGCACCAGCCTCTCAGCTGGTACAGCCAGTTATGAGAACTCATATCTCATTTTCTTTAAGAAATACCTTGGTTCTGGAGCAGAGCTTCCTGAGACCCCTCCTTGTACGGAAGCAACATTTCAACAGGCAGGTGGTCAGCGCGTGGCCCTGTGCAGGATGGAGGGCCTGCTGTTGCCCAGACATCAAAAACCATTGCAGTGGGCTCTCATCCAGGCTCCTGCTGAAAGAGTGAAGAGCTTCACAAAGAAGGCCTGGGATTCCTGGTTTTAAAGAGCCCAAGTTCCCTTAAAAAAAAAAAAAAAAAGCACAAGGAATTGTAGCAAAATATATGAATGGAAAAAGATATCGTGCCTTTTGGAAGTTTCCATTAAATAAATTTGTTTGGTGGGTTGCTTTATTTTCCCAGCTCATGGAGCCTGGCCTCCAGCAGGCTGGCGTTCAGACGCTCACTCTGTTCCGAGGCCCAGGTGTGGGCCCTTTGGAGGGTCCACGGGGCTGGGCAAGATGGAGGAAGGGCAGGCAAGCTCTGGTTCTGAGTTAATCAGAAAACCCTTCGAACTTTCACTCTAAAGTCTGTGATTGTAACTTGCTTCCTCCCTCCCTTCCTTTTCTTTCCTTCCTTCTTTTTTTTTTTTCCTTTTCTCCCCATACATTTCTCCTCTCCTCCCTCCCTCTCTCTCCTTCCTTTCTCCCTCCCTACCTTCTTAGGTCTCCTTTTCTTCCTTATTTATTTAGTGAGAACCTCCTTACATCCTTGTCTCAAGGTGTTCCAAGCACATTTTGTATTTTTCTACCCAGTTCTACTGGTGGTCATTTTGATATTAAATTCTTTAAATGCACAGAGAACAGAATACAAAGCAGCCAGAGTTCACAGTATAGATGCTAATTAGTAATCAGTGCTGTGTTGCTGATTAGTCACTCAGTCATGTCCGACTCCCATGGACTGTAGCCTGCCAGGCTCCTCTGTCCATGGGGTTTTCCAAGCAAGAATACTGGAGTGGGTAACCATTCCCTTTTCCAGGGGATCTTCCTAACTCAGAGATCGAACCCATGTCTCCTGCATTGGCAGGAGAATTCTTTATCGCTGAGCCACAAGGGAAGCTCAATAATCCACATAGGATTCATATAATAAAGGGTTTTTGCTCTTTTTTAATGTTTCTTCTGCCTTTATTGGAAAGTATGAGACAACCCTCTGAAAGATGAGCTCACATATGACAGAAGAGGCTGTAATGTTGAGCCCCAGAATTCAGCTGATCTCTGGAATTCTGTACCTTCTTTATCCTATTGGGCATTCATCTCATCTTAGTACTCATTTTCAAATTCACATAATTTTTCCAGGACAGACATCCAAGTAGAATAAACCTTTTATCAAGATCACCCTAGAAGACTTTTTTCTATGTAAATTTCAGAAAGGAAAGGGGTACGATGCATGTGCCAGCTGCTTGGATGAATATGAAGATGGTACCAACTCAGTATCCTTTCCAGTTTCCTCATTTATCACTGCAAACATGTACTTGCAGGCTCTTGATTAAATATATCTCCAAACTACCTGTCCCATCTGTAAACAAAAAAGAACATTCCACCTCCAAAAAGGTCAGACTCTGACACAGAGTGTTCATGAAGTTTCCTGGCACAGCCCAGAGACCGTTAGCTTGGGCAGAACCTAATTGTTGTGAATCACGTCCTCTCAAAATCCATATATTGAAGCTCTAACTCCCTTACGTCAGAATGTGACTGTATTTGGAGACAAAGCCTTTAAAGAGGTAATGAAGGTAAAATGAGGTCACTGGTGGAACTTTCCTGTTGGTCTGGTGGTTAAGACTTTGCTCTTCCAGTGCAGGGGGTGTGGGCTCCATCCTTAGTTGGGGAATTATGATCCCTATGCCATATGGCCAAATAAACAAAATATAGTAAAACATTAAAAAAAAAATTGAGGTCACTGGAAAGTCAAAGTGTTAGTCGCTGAGTCGTATCCGACTCTCTGTGATCCCGTGGACTTCCGCTGGGCCCCTCTGTCCATGGTATTCTCCAGGCCAGAATACTGGAGTAGGTAGCCGTTCCCTTCTCCAGGGGATCTTCCAGACCCTGAGACTGAACCAGGTCTCCTGCATTGCAGGCGGATTCTGTACTGTCTGAACCACTGGGGTGGGCTCTAATCCAATGACTGGTGCCTTCATAAAAAGAGATTAGGACACAGACCCATAGAGGGTAGATCAGGTGAAGACACAGGGAGAGGACAGCCACCCAACAAGTTGAGGAGAGAGACTTCCAGTCCTCTTGGCATCATGATTTTGGATTCCAGCCTCCAGAACTTGGAGACAATAAATGTCTGCTCTTGAAGTCCCTGGTGTATTGCACTTTGTTATGGCAGCCTAGCAAATGAATACACTAGTCATCTGGGGCTCCGTGGAAATCCTACTCTTATCAGAACACAACAGAATCCTCAGGCTTCAAGGAAAACAATATGGAGAAGTCCAAAAGTCCTGACACAAAGTGATGTCAACACAGGGTCATGGTCCAGCTGTAGCCGGATGGGGGACAGGATGACAGGGCAGCAAGTGCTGTTTGACCTTCAGAGGCTGGTCAACTTATTTCCTTTCAAAATGCTCATTTAAGAACGCCACTTGATTTATTCTTCCTTCAAGAATTCTGTAAAATAACTTATATCAGCATTCTATTATCAGATTATGGAAAGAAGGGTTTTGATCAGGTGTAGGACTGACCTTTGCTTCAGTATTTAATATTAAATGTAATTTTTTCAAGTAGAATTGTTTTTAGAGTCGTTTTAGTTTCATAATAAACCTGAGTAAGTGGACTTCCCTGGTGGTCCAATGGTTAAGAACCTGTCTTCCAGTGCAGGGTACACGGGTTAGATGCCTGGTCTAGGAAGATGCCACATGCCGTGGGGCAACTAAGCCTGTGTGCCACAACTCCTGAGCCCCCACATCACAACTAGAAAGTCGCCCCACTTGCAGCAGCTAGAGAAAACCTTTATGCAGCAATGAAGATACAGTGTAGTGGGGGAAAAAAAATGAGTTAAAGGTACAGAAACTACATATATCCTCATCCCCCCACAACCATCACAGTCTCCATCACAGTGAGAAACATATACTCAACAGCTGTCTTTCTCCTTTGTTTCCAAAGCAAGAACATGCTGTGTTGGGGCAGATATTGAAAGAGTGGTAATTTAAAGATTTTCCAGTACTATTGTGTTATATATAAATTTGATTCTGCAGCTGAATGAATACACTGACTTTTACCTCCTAAACTTCAGCATCCTTAGGGTTTTGTAGGTGTCCCCTAGAGAAGGAAATGGCAACCCACTTCAGCATTCTTGCCTGGAGAATTTCATTGACAGAGCAGTCTGGCGGTCTACAGTCTACGGGGTCACAAAGAGTAGGCCACGACTGAGTGCATCAAGAGAAAGAAATACCACCTGGAAATCCAGAGGTTCAGCAACTGCTCTGTTGATACTAAGATGAGCTCATCTTAGGATCATCAGCTCAACTGTGTACAGGCAAACTGTGCACCTAGATTATCGGAATTAAAAATGAGTGCTTATGTTTAACAGAACTTGTGATGTATGATGTATCCAAACAATATAGTGTGTGTGCTTAGTCGCTTAGTCATGTCTGACTCTTTGCGACCCCCTGGACTGTAGTCCACCAGGCTCCTCTGTCCATGGGATCCTCCAGGCAAGAATACTGAAGTGGGTAGCCATTCCCTTCTCCAGGGGATCTTCCCAACCCAGGGACCAAACCCGGGTCTCCTGCTGATAGAGTCTTTAACATCTGAGCCACAGGGAAGCCCAAACAATATTGTATCAAAAGCTATATCATGTCATGTGCAATTGTAACTCTGCAGGACACATATGCGTATTTCACCAATGCCAAGAATTTCTATGTGGCTGTGTTTGAAGTTATGTACAACAAACACATTTTTTTTCTTAAGTAACAGTAGAACAATTTTTTAAATAAAATGTCAGATTCCTTCTTGTATCTCATGACATTCTTTCTATGATAGTGATATCTGGCTTCTGCCTCAGTTTCGGCTGAATATCAAATTCTTGTCCTTAGCCATTTGGAGGTGAAGCAAAATGAATATGCAGCACATCACAATGAAATCCACTTTTTCCAAGCACCCATTCTCCTACAATGTTAAAGCTGAGACTTTTATTTCTAAGTCAGCTCAATACCACTGAGATGCTGAAGGGGCTCACGTGCTCAGAGTTCCAGCTCTGCTTCTCCCGTGGTGCCCAGAGAGTGAGACTGAGGGGAATGGGCTTTTCCTCTCCCCTCAGTGAGGAAATTGGCAAAGTGCCTGCCGTGCCACAGAGACTGAGTCTGGGCTTCAGAGACTCAGTTGCTGTTGTTTAGTTGTGTCCAACTCTTTGTGACCCATGGACTGTAGCCCGCCAGGCTCTTTCCGTGGGATTTCCCAGGGAACACTGGAGGGGTTTGCCATGCCCTTCTCCAGGGGATCTTCCCCACCAAGGGATCAAACCTGTGTCTCCTGCATTGCAGGCAGATTCTTTACCACTGGGCCACCTGGGAAGCCTGTCAGAGACTCAGACATGTAAACACAGACCAAACTCTCTCCACATTAAAGCAAGGAGAAACGAATCTCACACACCGAGGGGAGGAAGCTGCCAGGGGTACACTGAACTCTCTTTGGTTGCTCTGAAAGTTCCTGAAATTGGGCGATTTTGTTTCTCAAAGAACTCCTGTGTCTAGTTAAGCAATTTCCCTTACAAAATAAAGCTGAGAATAAATAGGGTTTAGACCCCAAGAGAATCTTTCTGTATTTCTTCCTTGACTAGGACAATAAAACATGATTACAGTGAAAGAAATTGCATGAGTCACCATTTTGGCAGAATCAGAGGTGATATTGTTAAGAAATAATTTATTTGCTTTTGTTTGTTATTTTCCTGCCATTACTTTAACCTGTGAGCCTTTGCTCTGTAGGCCAGAAAAATTCTTGACTGAGGCTGCCTCAAAAGGAAAAGAACCATGAAGAAACAATAGGGAAAATTCTTTCTGAATTACATGGGTCTGCATGAACTGATAAAATATGATTTATAACTTTGACTTTGGAAATATACTAGCTTGAACCTGCTTTCCAGTAAACCCTTTTCTCTTATGCTGAGACCTACAACAAGTTGATAAAGTATACCTTTGTAAACAAAGATTTTAAAAAAGTTTGCCTTTAGGTTTAGAAAACCTCAAATTCTCCTTCTACCTCAATTTTCTTCCCCAATGAAACAACCAAAACCTGGACAAAATACATGAAAAATGGTTTTTGAGACAGTGGACATCAGAGAAGGACTGTGATTCCTGAGATAGGAAATAGACAAAGCAAGCCCTACGGTGGCCCCAGATGAAGCCTTGAGAGTTTCTAAGACACCGAACAGGGAGGGGGACCAAGGGGTAACTGGCAGACTCTCTAGATTGGAAAGGCAGGTCTGCAAATCTAGAGAGCCTAAGGAGGCTAGAGTTTGCAGAACACATTGCTGCCCAGTGGAGGGAAGCCAGAGACCTGCAGGGGGTCGCCCTCAAGTATTCAGCAGAGCATTGAGAGGGCCCCCATGTGAGGACACTCCATGACTGGGAGAGACCCACGTGAAAGGATTAGAGGGAAGAATGCCCCAGGAATGGGGCTCAGGATTCGTGGCAAGTTAGATATCAAAGCTTGAGAGCACGGATTTCCTTGGTGGTCCAGTGGGTTAAGAATCAGCCTTGCAATACAGGGGACATGGCTTCCATCTCTGGTCCAGGAAGGCTGCACATGCCGCAGGGCAACTAAACCCATGTGCCGCGACTAATAAGCCCGTGCTCTAGAGTCAGTGAGCCACAACTAGAGAGCCCATGTGCTGCAACTAAGATCGGATGCAGCCAAATCATCCCCATAGGGTGGGGATGAAAGGGGTACCTGCTGGCAGACAGCATTCTCAGCTGCACAGAGCTGCCTTGCCTGAGATTATATCACTTCCCAGAGCAGCCCACAACCAGTGACTGAGCAGTGAGGGAGTATAAAGACCTGGCCATTTCAGCCCAACCTGGGACAGCTCAGAAGGCTTATCCTAGCTTCAGAGCAGGATATGGGGTTGGCCATAGCTGTCTTTGAGCCTGCATCACAATCGGATATCTTCTTCTGTCCACTCCCAGTGAAAAGTATTGATCCCAAGGGCACTCCTTAACCAACTTCCTGCATCTCATAGTTTGGTCCCCAGGAACCCAATCTACAGCACCAAGATTGTGCAAGATTGCAAGTAGAGATGCTGGCTTTCAGTGAAGGTAGTGTGGAACTTCCCTGGTGCCTCAGACATTAAATAATCCGCCTGCAATGCAGGAGACTTGGGTTCGATCCCTGGGTCACGAAGATACCCTGGAAAAGGGAATGGCAATCCACTCCAGTATTCTTGCCTGGAAAATTCCAAGGACAGAGGAACCTGGCAGGCTACAGTCCATGGGGTCACAAAAAATTGGACACAACTGAGTGACTAACACTTTCACTTTACTTTCAGTGTGGGTTTATAGGCTTACTCATAATGACTACAGTCTATAGCTGGCCTAAGCCTGAACCTCAGAATTAATCCTATGGAGAAGAAAGGGAGTAGGCGAAATCCTTAACTAACTTTAAATCTGAAAGGACTGAGAAATCATTGAAGGGGTTTGAGTTTTTTAGAAGTGGTTTGACTAAGTTTTGATCAGGTAAATGAAGCTTGAGATAGAAATTATAGAGAAACAATTAAGCGTTCTTTGCATATCTGAGTCTTAGAAGTCAAACCCATTGCAAAAGATTTAGCATCAGTGAGCTTTCACTATTGAAATTAGGACAATAATCAGAATTACAGTGCTTATATAGTAACATAACCATTTCTGTATTTTCCCAGGAACTGTCAATTACGTCAGCTCACAGAAACGTTTCTGTGCCTGAAACATCAATACATGAAGCTAAAGAGAAAATATCTCTAAGTCATCCAGTTTGAAGTCATTCTTAGTCCTCTGTGGTAGATTGAAACAAGGATCCCAAAACGATACGCATGTCTGGAACCTGTGAATGTGAACTTATTTGGAAAAATGATTTTTGCAGATGTTATTAAGTTAAGGATCTGGAGATGCGGATTATCCAGGTAAATCCTTAATTCAGTGACAAATGGATTTATGAGAAAGGCAGGGGGAGAACTGAGACAGAACAAAGAGGGGGAGGAGACACAAAGAAGAGCAGACGATGTGAAGGCGGCAGAGACTAGAGTCTCAGCCCAGGACAGTGGGGGCTGCCACCAGAAGCCGGTAGCTTTCAGACCTCTGGCCTCCAGAACTGTGAGAGAATACATTTCTGTAGTTTTAAGCCACTAGGCTTGCAGCGGTTTGTTATAGTAGCCATGAGACACCCACACATCCTCCTGCCTTCTATATCTGAATGCATCCTTGACTGTTGGTGAAATATACAGATTTATGTTCCTCAAATGGCCAAAGAAATAGTTGAAATAGCTCCGCATCCCCCAGGTGTAAACGCTATGCGTACAATCGCTGAGTAAAACTTGTCCACCCCTGAGAACACAGCAGCATTGATCTTCCCGTGAAGATGAATTACAGCTCCTTTCCTGAGAGAGTGCACAGTGGGGCGGGGATGCATAGATTTTTTTACATCCTGAGTCTATTTCAGTCACATCCATGCTGAAGGTCAAACAATCTAAAAACCCATAAATAGTCAGTCTTGGATCCAAAGAATGGATCTTGCTGGCATTCTGATAACAAAATAAAAAGTAAACCATTGATTATTCCATGACGTGTAAATAATGAAGGCCAAGCAGGGAGTTAGACTTTGTTCTTTTCCCACCTTAGAAAGAGTGCTGAAATACTGGTGAGGATATCTGAATAAGCAAGAGGACACTTCTAAACAAAGTCAAGGAGAGATACGGTCCTCTCCTTTAGCATGGTAAGAGATTCATTTAACAGTGCACCATCCCACAGTCACATTGTCTGCAGAGCTATTGTTCTTCCTCCTCAGGGAGCATCCAGCAGATCCATGCTATCTGTGGAGGTTCAGAAACCTCTCAGGAGGGACTCAGGAGCCTCAAAGCTCTGCACCTTTTCTCTGGGGAGGGTGGGGGCAGATGGAGGTAGGAGCAAATTAATGAATAAAGAATGAGTTTCTAAAGGTTTTAGAGAGAATTCCCAAGTGATGGCCAATTCTTCAGTGCAAAGGCTTAAGAGTGAACAGGCAGAAAGGAGTAAATATTTTACTTAACTCTGCACAATTCTGAAAGGTAGATGCTCTTGTCCGCACACTATAGAGGAGAAAACGGAGGTTCAAGAAGTTGAGACCTGAAGTCACAGCAAGAGATGAAGCCAATTACAACTCAAACCTATCTGACTCCAAAAGCTCAGCTCCTTGAACTCTACCCTAATTCCCCAAGGTCAGATGTAAACACACAATAGAAAGGGGGTATGAGGACACCCTGGGGAGAGAAAACAGTAATATCTGTCTGCCTCACAACACATGAGGTAGGGGATCAGATCAGATGATTTATTTATATATTAATACATTCACCTTCATATACTGAGTTATATCAGTAAGAACATCAGACACGGAAAAAGGGATTAACAACAAAGTCCTACTGAATAGCACAGGGAGCTATATTCAATATCCTGTGATAAGTGAAACTGAAAGTTGCTCAGTCGAGTCCAACGCTTTGTGACCCCACGTACTGCAGCCCACCAGGCTCCTCTGTCCATGGGATTCTCCAGGTAAGAATATTGGAGTGGGTAGCCATTCTCTTCTCCAGGGGATCTTTCTGACCCAGGGATCAAACCCAGGTCTCCTGCATTGCAGGTGGATTCTTTACCATGAGCCACAAGGGCCTGTTATGAAAAGAATATGAAAAAGAACGTATATATGTAGAAGTTACTTTGCTGTACAGCAGAAATTAACACAACATTGTAAATCAACTATACTTCAAAATAATTTCAAAAGGGAGGTCCCTGGTGGTCAGTGGTTAGCACTTGGCACTTTCACTGCCATGACCCAGGTTTAATCCTGGTTAGGGAACTAAGATTCCTGCAACCTATGCAAGAGGCCTAAATAAAT
>SJYF01000412.1:2106621-2120683 GCA_006410515.1 Procapra przewalskii
ACATATAGATAAAACACACACATATATAGTCATTTTTTATATATTACATATATAACATTATATATATATAATATACATATAAAAGATAAACACTTGGGAAGAGTTCAAACATGACAGAAATGTATAAAATGAAAAGTAAAATTCTACACTTCCTTCTCAATCCCCAGCCCCAGAAGTAACTACTGGTAATAGTACCCTTCTCATATATTTTCAAAAAGGTCTTATGCATATATCCATATGTGTATTATGCGTGTGGCAAGCAGGATAACTCCAACCTTAGGGCTAGCCCCCAGAGATGCCCATGTCCTAATCTTCAGAACACTGGGCCTACACAGTAAGAGGGACTCTGCAGGTGTGATTACATTAAGGATCTTGAGGTGGGAAGTCTGTCTTGGACTATTCAGATGGGCTCAAGGGAATCACAGGATTCCTTATAGGTGAGCAGAAGGGTCAGGGTCTAAGACAGACTTGAAGATGGTACACTTTTAAAAACAGAGGAGCTGGGACTTCCCTGGTGGCCCAATGGTTAAGACTCCACCCTTAACTGCAGGAGGGCATGGGTTCATTCCCTAGTTGACGCTCTTTGCTCCCACCCCCCAAAAAAGCTAGAGGAGCCAAGGAATGAAGGGATGCAGGCAAGAAAACGGTCTCCTCCTAGAGCAGAAAGAATGCAGCCCTTCTGGGGTTTAACCCAGAGACGGTTTAATCCATTTTGGACTTCTAACTTCCAGAACTACAGAATAAATTTACATTCTTTTAAGCCTTTAAGTCTGTGGCAATATGTTACCACAGCACTGTTGTTGTCTTTAGTTGCTAAGTGAAAGGGAAACCGCTTAGTCATGTCCGACTCTTTGCGACCCCATGGACTGCAGCCTACCAGGCTCCTCCGTCCATGGGATTTTCCAGGCAAGAGTACTGGAGTGGGGTGCCATCACCTTCTCTGATAAATGAGTCTACCTATTTGTAAAAATGTGACTGATGAAAACTGCAATCACAAGGTTATCACACTGTGCGGTCATGGCCAACTCTTTTGTGACCCAATGAACTCCCTCCAGGCTCCTCTGTCCAGAATATTTCCCAGCAAGAATACTGGAGTGGGTAGCCATTCCCTTCTCCTGGGGATCTTCCCAACCCAGGGATTGAACCCGTGTCCCCTGCACTGCAGGCAGATTCTTCAGTGAGCCACCAGGGATGCCCAGAAGCAGTAGAAAGCTAGTACAACGTATGTGAGAATGACACGGCGGGGGCGGGAGCGCCAGGGAAAGTCGCTCAGTGGTGTCTGACTCTTTGTGACCCCATGGGCTATACAGTTCATGGAATTCTCCAGGCCAGAATACTGGAGTGGGTACCCTTTCCCTTCCCCAGGATCTTCCCAACCCAGGTTTCATGGCCGGGGCGAGGCCAGGGGGTAAGGTGGGGCCGGGTTTGGTGGGAATCCTTATTTCAGACAGGAAAAAAAATTTCATATACAGTCCCTCACCAGCTTGAGCAGGATGCAGCCTGGAGAAACAGAAGTGTTTTGCTTAAGAAAAGAAGAACCGGAGAGAGAAAGCCCCAGGGGAGCCCCTGACTCGGAAGGAGCTGGCAGGAAAGAGCTCAGGTGGGAAGGGGAGGAGCTGGAGGTGATGAGCTGAGAGATTTAAGAAGACTCAACTGCTGAGGTGAGGCAGAGACCATGAAGTGACTAAATGGGATTTTTTAAAAATGTCCATTCATTCATTGGCTGCACTGGGTCCTAGTTGCAGCTTTAACCTTCCTTGCGGCATGCACAATCTTTAGCTGTGGCATGCAAACTCTCAGTTGTGGCATATGAGATCTAGTTCCCTGAGCAGGGATCGAACCTGGGACCCCTGCATTGGGAGCTTGGAGTCTTAGCCAGTGGACCACCAGCGAAGTTCCCTAAATGAGATTTTTTAAATTAAATTTCAGCATGTAGTAACTGTTATAGCCCTCTGTTCTATCTCTCCAAGCAATTTGGGTAAAGTTTACATTATTTACTAATGTTCTGTGGAATTAGAGTTGATTTAGGAAAAGCAACAAAGAGCTAATCCAGTTTCAGTGAGTTCAGCATTTCAAAGTGTGCCTGCGGGGCTCAGCCACAGGGTGAATTAAATATTGATTCTAGAACCAAGCCTGGAATGTCCCTCAGCCCAGGTCCAACATGGCAGAGACCCTCCTGGCAGAAGCCTGGGGTCAGTGGAGGGGGTGGGGAGCGGGTCTAAAGGGAGAAGCTGGAGGAATAGGTCTGAGGTCAGTGTGACAGACAGGAAATCCCTGCACGTGATGAGAGGTTTTGGCCAGACAGGCAGACCGAAGCAGTGTTGTGGAAACTCGGCGGAGAGGAAGAAGCCTAAGAAACTCCTTTCTGAACCCCCAGAAGCTAGTGTTTCATTAACCACATGCCCTGGGTGTCTTCATTCTCTGAGAAATCAAATTCCTCGCTAGAAGGAGGAAAGGGATCCAGGAAGATGTGACAGTGTTTCTGCTTTGCGCCCCGTCCTGTCCATGGGGCCTCAGTTTGGCTGAGGACCAAGTGTGGCCATCAGGACTGAAGCTAGTTTAGAGCCTGGGGGCTCTGCAGGGACGGCAGGGTTGGGAATGGTCAAAAAGTCCTGAGAGTTTGGGACGGACATGTACACCCTGCTATAATTAAAATGGACAACCAACAGGGACCTACTGTCTAGCACTGGGCACTCTGCTCAATGTCATGTGGCAGCCTGGATGGAGGCCAGTTTGGGGAAGAATGGACACCTGTATATGGTTGGCTGGGTCCCTTTGCTGTCCACCTGAAACTATCACAACATGTTAACTGGCTATGCGTGTGTGTGTGCTAAGTCACTCAATCCTGTCCGACTCTTTGTGACCCCGTGGACTGTAGCCTGCCAGGCTCCTCTGTCCATGGGATTCTCCAGGCAAGAATCTTGGGGTGGGTTGCCATTCCATTCTTCAGGGGATCTTCCCGACCCAGGGATTAAACCTCCATCTCTTTCGTTTCCTGCATCTTCAGGCAGGTTCTTTACCACTGGCACCATCAGGAAGCCCAATACAAAATAAAAGTTTTTTGTTTTTTAAGTCCCTGAGAATGTGTTTCTAGTCTCCCATTCCTATTCTAACAATGGATTAGAAATCCTGACCACATCATTCTCAGCCTCTCCCACCCAGAGGAGGTGTCTGCTTCCCTCCCCCTGAATCCAGGCTGGCCTTGATTCTTGCTTTGGCCAGTGGAATGTGTAGAAGTGGCCTTGAGTGAGCTCTGGAACTGAAGAGGCCTGCAGCTCCCTCTCTCTCTTTTTTCACAACGACTACATAGAGAAATCTACGTCCTCCTGCAGGAGAGAGGCCATGTGGAGGGCGAGACCCTGAAGGATGAGAGGCCTTGGGCAGAGAGCAGTCACAGGAAAGAGACCCAAGACTCCCCAGCCGACCATCCCACGCAGCTCCATCCACACAAGGAGCTCAGGTTGGATCCCTGCCAACACCGCAGGGAGCAGACGCAAGCTGGAGCCACTGAGCGCCGCCCACATCCCTGACCCACAGGGTCATAAGTCACAAGAGAGTCATGTTTTGCCCACAGAGTTCTGAGGTGCTTTGCTACATACATGGCACTAGATAACTGATCCAGGGTAACAGGACAAGGAGATAAAAATACTGCTCACTTAACTGAGAGTTTTCAGGGTCCCATCTTACAAAGTAAACAGGAAGTCGGACTCTAACTGGGACATCTGACTCTGCACGTCAACTCAGTCCAAAAAAGTCAAATCTGACACCAAACTTTTTCAACTGAAGTAGAATGGATTTATATTGTGTTTGTTTCACATATACAGCAAAGTGATTTGGTTTATATATATATAGATATATATATTCTGTGATTCAGAATATATTCTTTTTCATATTCTTTTCCATTATAGGTTATCACAGGATATTCAATATAGTTCCCTGTGCTATACAGTAGGACCTTGTTTGTCTGTTTTATATACAGTACTGTGTATATGCTACTAGATTTTTAAGGGACAAGGTATAGCATACAGAAAGCATTCTTTATGAAATGCTTTTGCATTATGAAATGCAGCTGCCAAAAATCATTCTTTCTCCCTCTCTCATGACATACATATATACAGGTGTATGTCACACACAGCTCCCTACTTCCCTGCCACATCACTCTCTGCATTTCACCCTCCATCCTTGACTGTCGCCTCTGTGGCCAGGGACCCTCACTGCCTCCCAAAGCCTCCTAGGAAGCAGACTCTCGTCTCCTTCTCTGACTCCTCTTCTGCGGGGAAGCAGCCACCTGGAATTCGGAAGGACCCATCCCTTCTTCAATTCACTGTTTACTAAGCTGTGATGGCCACCATTTCCAACATCAGTGCCATGTAGTGTTCTTTTCCTCAGATTCTACAGTTGAATGCCAAGGAATCCTTTTAATTTCAGCTCAAATGCCACCTCTCCAAAACCTCTTTCCATGCACTTCACTCCACCCCCCAACATAGGGCACTCACTGGAATTTGCATCTTTCTTTGTTGGCCCTCTCTCGTTCTTCTGTCTTGTTCTACATAGGTCTGGCTACCTCACGAGTTTATTACCTGCTTAAGACAAATGCTAGGTCTTATTCAACTGTTTTTATTTTCAGTTGAAGGATAGTTGCTTTACAATATTGCGTCAGTTTCTGCCACACATCAACATGAATCAGCCATAGGTATACATATGCCCCCTTCCCTCTTAAACCTCCTTCCCATGTCCCACCTCATCCCACCCCTCTAGGCTGTCACAGAGCCCTGGTTTGAGTTCCCTAAGTATTAGAGCAAATTCCCACTGCCTATCTATTTTACATATGGCCATATATCTGTTTCCATGCTACTCTCTCAGAGTGTCTTATTAATCTTTGTAACCACTACAGGATCTAGCTCAATATCAGGCACGTGGTAGGCATTCAACAGATATTAACCAAATCGAATGTAATTTGAACTAGGTCATCAATTCAGGTCCATTCCAAAAAAAATTAACATTTGCTGAGCTAAACCAGGGATATTTGCATACTGAGCCTGTCCAAATTGGAAGCAACATCCAATACTAAATTATTTAAAATATAAAAATTATTTTATAGTTTATACAAAAAAATAATGGATTTTGTTTAGCAAATGATAATAGGAGTGATTTTTTTCCTTCTACTTTTCAGTGCCTTTCTAATTTTCTTAAATAAATATGTGCTTCTTCATGATAAAATTAACCTTTAAATGAGCAAAATCAGAAAACGGAAATTATAGTGTCACTGTGCTTAGCCCACTGGATGCATTTTTTCAAAATGGTATTATCTAAGGCAGACGCATTGTTTCTTCAGCCTGAATCATTCCCCAGTTTCCTGACCGCCAGCTAAATATTCTACTGAAGAGAGAAAATGACATGTGGTCCAACTCTCTGACAGACTCAAGTAAAGCATCTAAAAGCCAGTCAACCCACTTATCCAGCTGGCCAGCTTCTCTGTTTTCAGCTGATCCTTGGAATTCATCTCAGTCTCCCAGGTTTATCGGTGAAATTCTCCCATCGCATGTCACTCCCCATCCATATGAATGATCAAAATGGCTCTAGTTTCATTATTTGAAATCTTTCCAACGTCAAACTTCAAGAAGCACTTCTGTTCTTATTTTGAAAGTGTTCATCTTGATATCTTTCCTTGAAAGTGAAAGTTGCTCAGTCATGTATGACCCTTTGCTACCCCATACAGTCCACGGAATTCTCCAGGCCAGAATACTGAAGTGGGTAGCCATTCCCTTTTCCAGGGGATCTTCCCAATCCAGGGATCAAACCCAGGTCTCCTGCATTACAAGTGGATTCTTTTACTGTCTGAGCCACCAGGGAAGCCCAAGAATACTGGAGTCAGTAGCCTATCCCTTCTCCAGGGGATCTTCCAGACCCAGGAATCAAACCAGGGTCTACTACATTGAAGGCAGATTCTTTACCAGCTGAGCTACCAGGGAAGTTGTCTTATTAATAAATTAAAGTAAAATCTTCACTCCTTGATCTGCCATAAAAACCCTTCACCACATGGTCCAGTCTGCCCTTTGGGGCTCATCTCTAGGTTCTCCCTGGAACCTTGTTTCTCAGTATAAGTGGCAGAGCATCCATCTGTCTCAGAATCACCTAGATCTGGTTAAAATGCAGATTCCTGAGCCCATCCACTGAAGCATAATTGAAAACAGGTTCCCTAGGTGATGTGCTGGTCCAGCAAATCTTGAGATTTACTACCGCAGAGCCAAAAGATTGCTCACCATTCTTCCAACATGTGTAGCATGTAGTTTTGTACCCTCTGCCCGAACACTCTCTCTTCCTCTTTTGCTGATGCCTGCTGATTTTTGAGATCTCACTTAAATGTCACTTGCCCTATGGAGCCTCCACTGTCGTCGTTCAGTGACTATGTCCAATTCCTTGCAACCCCGTGGACTGTAGCCGACCAGGCTCCTCCGTCCATGGGGTCTCCCAGGCAAGAATACTGGAGTGGGTAGCCATTTCCTCCTTCAGGGGATATTCCCAGCCCAGAGATTGAACCCAAGTCTCCTGTGTCTCCTGTATTAGCAGGCAGATTCTTTACCACTGAGCCACTTGGGAAGCCCTGAAGCCTTCACTAGCCCTCTGAATATGGATGGAATTACTCGTGTCCCTCCACAATTCATCTGTTCAAGTCCCAGTTCCCTTGTGGCTGTAATTAAGGTTACAAGAGGTCATAAAATGAGTTCCTAGTCTGATAGGATTTGGTGTCCTACCAGACAGGAAGAGACACCAGAGAGCTCACTCCCTTTCTCTCTCTGCTCACACACACAAAGAACTGGTCATGTGAGCACACAGTGAGATTGCTGCTGCCTCCAAGACAAGAGAAGGGGCCTCAGAATGAACTATACCTTGCCTGCACCTTGAACTTGAACTTCTCAACCTTCCCAACTCAGAGAAAACAAATTTCCGTTGTTTAAGATGTGTGATCTATAGTACACTGTTGAACAAAATACATCATCTCCTCGACTGGTCCCCCACACTTTTCACTGTACTATCATTCACTGGACCTGTGTGTGGCCTCTGCTGGACAGGAGCTTTGTGAGGCCAGAGACACCCTTGTCACCCAGCACAGGGCTGCATCAGAGCTGAGTGCAGTGGAGGGGAGGCTGGAGGTAAGTTAGGGCCAGGCCATAAGGGTATCAAGGACAGTCTAAACACAATGTAGAAAAAAAAAAATAAAAAAAAATAAACACAATGTAGACTGGTAAGACCTTGAACTTTCAAGCCCAAACGACTGTGTTTCAATCCTGCATTTGTCCTTACTTCCTCTATGACTCAAGGAAGTCACTTAAGTCTCCCTGAATCTCTACTTCCTCATCTGAAAAATGAGGATGGTAGCACCTGCTTCCCAAGTGAGGTACCAATAAAATGCAGGGTGTCCAGCTAAATTGGAATTTCAGATAAATAACAGTTTTTACTACAAGCATATTCGATGTTGGGACATACTTTTACTGTAAAAATAATATTTTTTTCCTCTGTAATGACCTATATGAGTAAAGAATCTTAAATAAGTGGAGATATGTAGATAGATACATAGATAGATTATATATATCTATATTGATTCACTTTTGAGTGCACACTTGAAACTAAAACCACAGTGTAAATCAACTATACTCCAATAAAAATTTGAAAATATATATATTTCTTTGAAATTTAACTGACATGAATAGTTGACTTATTGGGAAAGACCCTGATACTAGGAAAGACTGAGGGCAAAAGAAAAGGGGACGGCAGAGGATGAGATGGTTAGATCGTATCACTGACTCAGTGGACATGAATCTGAGCAAACTCTGGGAGACAGTGGAGAACAGAGGAGCCTCGTCTGCTACAGTCCACGGGATCACAAACAGTAGGACATGACTTAGCAACCTAACAACAACAAACCCTATTTTTTTTTTTGCTAAATCTGGGAACCTCTCCAGTGGTATTATAAAGATTAAAGAAAATGATTACAAGGGGCTGTCAGTGGCACGCATACAGCAGGTGCTCTGCGGTGGTACTTATTAAACAACAAGACACCATGAACATTACTTGAGCAAGAGGATGGCAGAACCATCCATCTTAGAGATCCTAAATTTAGCTCGGGCCAAAAACAATTATTTGAGATTTCTTAACAGAAGTAGAAAGTTGAGCTCATTTAAAATATCTCACGTTAGTGGCTTTCAATTATAACTTCATCTTTTGCAGGTTCTGCCCCAGCAACTTTGTAATCTAGTGGTTTTTGAAGTGTCTGAAGTCTCAGCACATAATGAATGGGGATAATCATCCTCTCCCAGAATGCCCTGGCTTTGATGACACAGTGTCAGACATATGGCCTGACTCGAATGACAATTGACTAACTCATTGTTTCTGCTCAATTAACTTCCAGCCCTAGGGAGCAGTACCAGGTTTTGAGCTCCCATCTCCTGACAGTCCCCTCCCCCCATCAACAGCCCCAGATCTCAACACCAGGCTTTATGTGAACAGTGGAATACATCTTCCTTTCATACATGACTATTGCAGCAAACAAAAAATATAATAAATTTGCAGAGAAATCATGCAAAACTTAAAATAGGTGTATTTTTCTCTCTCGTCACTAAAAACACAACGCGAGATGAACTCCACCGGCCAGCTGTCCTCCAATCATTTCTCCCCTCTTTCCTGGACATGTGGCTGCACAGCTTGAGACTGACTCTCCCACTTTTCCTTATAATCCAGTGTGTCCACAGACTTGGTCCAGGCCCTGGGCTGTAGATGAAAGTGTCATGTGTGAATTTCATGGACTTGTTGAGAATGGCACCTGCTACTCGGCTCCTGGATGAGGTCAAGATGCAGATGCTGCCCACCTGCCCTGGACCAACTCGAGAGAAAGGAATAAACTGCTATGTTCTTGAAGTCATTAAATGTTCTTGAGTTGCTTTGTTACATCAGCCTCATGTTTACCCTAGCGGAAATGAAAGATGAGTCGTGTCCGACTCTTTCTGACCCCATGGACTGTAGTCCGCCAGGCTCCTCTGTCCATGGAATTCTCCAGGCAAGAGTACTGGAGTGGGTAGCCATTATTTTCTCTAGAGGATCTTCCCAACCTAGGGATTGAATACAGGTCTCTCCTGCATTGCAGGTGGATTCTTTACTATCTGAGCCACCAGGGAAGCCCACGTTTATTCCAACTATGACAAAATTAGTCTGTGTAACTTGTTTTCCTCACATCAATTACAGGAGTGAAATCCAAATGTCTTGATCAAAGCCTACAGGTCCTTGCATAGTCCAAGAGCTCCCCCTGCCTCCACAAATGCAATGCCCCTGCTTTTTCTGCTTCCACCTCCCTTCCAACTCCTCTTCAGTCAGTCTCACTTGCTGCTATGGGCTGAATGTTTGTGTCCTTTCCAGATTTATATGTTGGGGCTCTAATCCCCAGTGTGGCTGTGGTTGGAGGTGGGGCCTTTGGGAAGTAACTGGGTTTGGATGAGGTCATGAGACTGGAGCCCAGAATGAAACTGGTGCCCTTATAAGTGGGTGAAGAGCACTTCCCTGGTGGCCCAGTGGTTGAGAATCTGCCTGCCGATGCAGGGGATAGATCCCTGGTCTGGGAAGGTTCCACATGCTGCAGGGCAACTAAGTCTGTGTCCATGACTACGGAGCCTGCGCGCCACAAGTGCAGCCGCTACAATGAGAAGCCTGCACACCTCAACTAGAGAGTAACCCTGGCTCACTGCCACTAGAGAAAGCCCACATGCAGCAATGAAGACCCAGTGCAAAACTAAAATAAATAAAAACTATTTTTAAAAGAGCTTTAAAAAAAATGATAAGTGGATGAAGAGATCAGAGTACACTTTCTACCAAAGCAGCCTTCTGCAAGCCAGGAAAAGGGTCCTCGTCAGAACCCAACCATAGCCTCCAGAACAATGGGAAATAATCTCGGTTGTTTAAATCATCCAATCTATGGTTTTTGTTACAGCAGCCCAGGCAGACTAAGATGCCCAGACAACAGCTCTGAAGTAAGTGTCTCAACCTCTGCCTCTCCACCAGCTCTGCTGATTTCCTTCTCAGCATGGGTCGCGCTCTGTAATTTTCTTGCTGATGTGTTCTTGTACTCCATCATTGGCTCTGTCACTACGGAGGCCCCCTGACAGCAGCAGCGTTGCCTCCCTTGCCCCACTGTACCCACTCACGTGGAGCAATGCCTGACACACATCCATAAAAGTGTGTCTAAATGGACATGAATTTGAGCAGACTCTGGAAGATAGTGGAGGACAGAAGAGCCTGCTACATGGGCTCAAAAAGAGTCGGACACGACTTGGTGACTGAACAAGAACAATACATAATGAATTACTGATTATTTAAATACAGAGAGATAGAGATATAAGCAAACAGGCCCATAGAGCTGGGATGAATCAACAATGTTCATAAAAGTAGAGACTGCAGGACCAGACACAGATGTCATCCCTAAAAAAGAGGTTTCTAACGGTTAATTTTAAATATAATTTCTAGGTATGTCTGTGAGGGTGTTTCTGGCTGAGATTAACATTTGAACCAATACACTGAGTAAAGCAGATGGCTGTCCCCCGAAATAGGTAGGACCCATTCGATCTATTGGAGGCCTGAATAAAAGAATTAAAAAAAAAAAGGCAGAGGAAGGAAGAATTCAGAATCTCTGCCTGACTGCTTAAGCCAGATCCCCATCTTCTCCTGGGGAGAAGGAAATGGCAACCCACTCCAGTATTCTTGCCTGGAGAATCCCGTGGACAGGAGAGCCTGGTGGGCTGATGTCCATAGGGTCGTACAGAGTTGGACACAACTGAACTGACTTAGCATGCATGCATGCATTGGAGAAGGAAATGGCAACCCACTCCAGTGTTCTTGCCTGGAGAATCCCAAGGACAGGGGAGCCTGGTGGGCTGCCGTCTATGGTGTCACACAGAGCCGGACAGGACTAAAGCAACTTAGCAGTAGCATCTCCTCCTGTCATTAGACTGAGACTGACACCATCAACCTTCCTGATTCTCAGGCTTTCATGCTTAGACTAGAACTAGCCCACTTAGCTCCCCTGGGTCTCCAGCTTCTGACTGTACATCAAGGGATTTCTCAGTTTCCATAATCACGTGAGCCACTTTTTAAAACAAATGACTCTCTCCCTGTCTAGCTATCTCCCTCCCTCTCTCTCCATCCCTCCTTCCCCGGCACCCCAACACCCCTCTCCACTGAAGGGTCTTAGGGCCCCAGCAACGTGGCAGTGACACCCATCTACTAGTCTTATCTGACAGACAATGCAAGGCACTCACAAACTAAGACCTGGGAGGAGCACTGATCTGAGATTGGTGGTTGGGAACAGACAACTCAGGCAGAGCTCTGCACGGCAGTACCGTGAGTCACAGTCTAAAATGTACGGGGGACTTCTCTGGTGGTCCAGTGGTTGAGAATGGCCTGCCGCTACAGGGGACCCAGGTTCAAGCCCTAGTCCAGGAAGATTCCATATGCCTTGGGGGCAACTGAGCCCGTGCACAATTGCTGAGCCTGTGTTCTAGGGCCCGCAAGCCTCAACTACTGCGCCCTAGAGCCTGTGCTCCTCGACAAGAGAAGCCACTGCAATGAGAAGCCCACACACCGCAACAAGAGAAAGCCAACACAGAGCAACAGAGACTCAGTGCAGCCAAAAATGAACTGGTAAATAAAACTTAAAATGAATGGGAAGTGTCTCTGTACATGTGAGACCTGTCCCCCACCCCAAGGCACTCTTTGGGGATTCCCAGGAAGCCTCAAATGGAAGAGGATTCCTGAAAGATCACTGGGCAATTGGGGGTTAATCCTGTTGAGGGTCCTGGAGAATCAAATGCTGGTGAGATTCTGTACAACTATGTGAGTGATGCTTGTGATACAAAACCTCAGTCATTTTAATACATCCCAGCAAAGGTCAGAGCATATAATCATAAAATATAAGAATGGCAATCTTTTGGAAGAAAGAAGGGGAGAGGAGGCATTCATTGGAAACATTCTACAGTATCCTGATGGGCAAAAATGTACTCATCTCTGAGTTGGTAATAAACACATACATCAACTCCTTGTACACAGCCTTGTTAACATCCTGCTGGTGACAGACATTTTGAACAGTTGGGACCTTAAGGTATTCAAGGCAAGCTTTAGTTAATATCATACTCAATCGTCAAAATATTTTTTGATGTTATAAACTGTGTGCACTGAAAATTGTATATAGATATTATTGGCTCCATCTCTACTAACCTAAGCTATTTACCTTTAATTCAGTCCTCACACAAAACCTGTGTGTTTGTTGCTCCCAAAGTAGAGATGAAGCAACTGAGTCTCAGGAAGATGAATGTGTAGGCCAAGCTACGTAACTAGAGCAGAATGAAGATTAAGCCTAGGACAGTCAAACTCCAAGAGTTTTTCTACTCTATCACACAACTTTCCTCTCCAGATCATCTAGCCCCACCTTCTCATTCTACAGATGAAAAAATTCAGTTCAGTCACTCAGTCACGTCCAACTCTTTGTGGCCCTATAGACTGCAGCACATCAGGCCTCCCTGTCCATCACCAACTCCTGGAGTTTACTCAGACTCACATCCATTAAATCAGTGATCTTCAACCATCTCATCCTCTGTCGTCCCCTTCTCCTAGCAACCTCAGTCTTTCCCAGAATCAGGGTCTTTTCCAGTGAGTCAGTTCTTCAAATCAGGTAGCGAAAATATGGAGTTTCAGCTTCAACATAAGTCCTTCCAATGAACACTCAGGACTGATTTCCTTTAGGATGGACTGGTTGGATCTCCTTGCAGTCCAAGGGACTCTCAAGAGTCTCCTCCAACACCACAGTTCAAAAAGATCAATTCTTTGGCATTCAGCTTTCTTTATAGTCCAACGCTCACATCCATACATGACTACTGGAAAAACCATAGCCTTGATAAGACAGACCTTTGTTGGAAAAGTAATGTCTCTGCTTTTTAGTATGCTGTCTAGGTGGGTCATAACTTTTCTTCCAAGGAGCAAGTGTCTTAATTTCATGGCTGCAGTCACGATCTGCAGTGATTTTGGAGCCCCCCCAAAATAAAGTCTGACTCTGTTTCCACTGTTTTCTCATCTATTTTCCATGAAGTTATGGGACCAGATGCCATGATCTTAGTTTTCTGAATGTTGAGCCTTACGCTAGCTTTTTCACTCTCCTCTTTCACTTTCATCAAAAGGCTCTTTAGTTCTTCGCTTTCTGCCATAAGAGTTGGTGTCATCTGCATATCTGAGGTTATTGATATTTCTCCCGGCAATCTTGATTCCAGCTTATGCTTCATCCATCCCAGTGTTTCTCATGATGTACACTGCATATAAGTTAAATAAGCATGGTGACCATATACAGCCTTGACATACTCCTTTTCCTATTTGGAACCAGTCTGTTATTCCATGTCTAGTTCTAACTGTTGCTTCCTGATCTGCATACAGATTTCACAAGAGGCAGGTTGGGTGGTCTGGTATTCCTATCTCTTTCAGAATTTTCCACAGTTTATTGTGATCCACACAGTCAAAGGCTTTGGTATAGTCAATAAAGCAGAAATAGATGTTTTTCTGGAACTCTCTTGCTTCTTCGATGATTCAACGGATGTTGGCAATTTGATCTCCGGCTCCTCTGCCTTTTCTAAAACCAGCTTGAACATCTGGAAGTTCACATATTGCTGAAGCCTGGCTTGGAGAATTTTGAGCATTACTTTGCTAGCATGTGAGATGAGTGGAACTGTGCAGTAGTTTGAGCATTCTTTGGCATTGCCTTTCTTTGGGATTGGAATGAAAGCTGACCTTTTCCAGTCCTGAGGCCACTGCTGAGTTTTCCAAATTTGTTGACATACTGAGTGCAGCACTTTCACAGCATCATCTTTCAGGATTTGAAATAGCTCAACTGGAATTCCATCATCTCTACTAATGATGCTTCCTAAGGCCCACTTGACTTCACATTCTAGGATGTCTGGCTCTAGGTGAGTGATCACACCATCGTGATTATCTGGGTCATGAAGATCTTTTTTGTATAGTTCTTCTGTGTATTCTT
>SJYF01000412.1:2121008-2139588 GCA_006410515.1 Procapra przewalskii
TCTTGATCCCTGTCTCCTGTATAATGTCACAAACCTCCATCCATAGTTCATCAGGCACTCTATCTATCAGATCTAATCCCTTGAATCTATTTCTCACTTTCATTGCATAATCATTAGGGAATTGATTTTGGTCATACCTGAATGGTCTAGTGGTTTTCCCTACTTTCTTCAATTTAAGTCTGGATTTGGCAATAAGGAGTTCATGATCTGAGCCACAGTCAGCTCCCAGTCTTGTTTTTGCTGACTGTATACAGCTTCTCCATCTTTGGCTGCAAGGAATGTAATCAATGGCTGCAAAGAATATAATCAATCTGATTTCAGCGTTGACCATCTGGTGATGTCCATGTGTAAAGTCTTCTCTTGTATTGCTGGAAGACAGTGTTTGCTATGACCAGTGTGTTCTCTTGGCAAAACTCTATTAGCCTTTGCCCTGCTTCATTCCGTATTTCAAGGCCAAATTTGCCTGTTATTCCAGGTGTTTCTTGACTTCCTACTTTTGCATTCCAGTCCCCTGTAATGAAAAGGACATCTTATGTGGGTGTTAGTTCTAGAAGGTCTTGTAGGTCTTCATAGAACTGTTCAACTTCAGCTTCTTCAGCATTACTGGTCAGGGCATAGACTTGGATTACTGTGATATTGAATGGTTTGCCTTGGAAATGAACAGAGATCATTCTGTCATTTTTGAGATTGTATCCAAGTACTGCATTTTGGACTCTTTTGTTGACTATGATGGCTACTCCATTTCTTCTAAGGGATTCTTGCCTGCAGTAGAAGATATAATGGTTGTCTCAGTTAAACTCACCCATTCCAGTCCATTTTAGTTCGCTGATTCCTAGAATGTCGACGTTCACTCTTGCCATCTCCTGTTTGACCACTTCCAATTTGCCTTGATTCATGGACTTAACAGTCCAGGTTCCTATGCAATATTGCTCTTTATAGCATCAGACCTTGCTTCTATCATCAGTCACATCCACAGCTGGGTGTTGTATTTTCTTTGGCTCCATCCTTTCTTTCTTTCTGGAGTTATTTCTCCACTGATCTCCAGTAACATATTGGGCACCTCCCAACCTGGGGAGTTTACCTTTCAGTGTCCTTTTTGCCTTTTCATACTGTTCATGGGGTTCTCAAGGCAAGAATACTTTAAAAAAATTAAGATTCCCCCAAATAGGTGAGTGAGTCAGGGAACATGGCCAGTGATGCCCAAGCTAGTTTTAAAGCACAGGTGCCCATCTTGTTCAGAGTGTCAGTGTCCTCCCACCATATATACCAGGAACAGGAGTTCCCTGGTGGCACAGTGGATAAGAATCCTCCATCCAGAGCAGGGGACATGGCTTCAGTCCTTGGTCCGGGAAGATTCTGGATGCCGTGGAGCAACTAAATCCATATGCCACAACTACTCAGCCTGCATGCTCTAGAGTAACAGAGAAGCCGCTATAACGAGAAGCACACCGCAACTAGTAGCCCTCGATCATCGCAACTAGAGAAAACTCCACGCAGCAGCACAGCCAAAAAGAGATGCCAGCAGCAAAGGCATGGTAGTTGAACACACTGGGCTTCTCACTCCTTGCAGGGAAGGGGACCACACACCATGGAAAACCATGGGTGTCCCAGTAGGAGGGTGATGAGAAAGGGGTCACGGTAGGACCTGGGTTTGTGTCAGGTGATTTGGGTGAAGGTATAAGCAAGACTTCCTCTGTTGGGAAGCAGAGGCAATTCTGTATCTGGCCATCTTGAGGAATCTTATGCAGGAGGAAGGAAGACTGGACTGAGTCTAAGCTGTAAGTGGTAATGAAGCAGCAGGCAATCATAGCAGCTGGGAGGTAGGGCATTAGTCTTCTGTTGTTTTATAACAAATTACCACAAACTTAGTGGTGATGAGCAACCCCAATTTACTATCTCACAGTTTCTGTAGGTCAGAAACAAGAAAGCTCAGGAGCTCACTGGAGGAGGGCTATGGGGCTTGCTTGGGCACAGAGTGCTCCTCCACGATCTCTGATTGTTGGTGGGATTCACTCCCGTGCAGCTGTAGGACTGAGGTCCCCATTTCCTTCTGGCTGCTGGTCGGGGTGATGCTCTGCTCCTCAAGGCTCCCTATGTTTCTTGCCACATGAAGCCCTCAGAGGCAGTCCCCCACACGCCTGTTTGCTCTCCTCCAGGCCAGCAAGGGAAGAGGCCTTGACTTACTCTTCTATAATCAGTCAGAGAAAACTCTCTGCTTTAAAAGTCCTGAGATTAGATCAGGGCTACTGAGGGACAGGGAAGTCTGGCGTGCTGCAGTCCATGGGGTTGCAAAGAGTCAGACACAGCTGGGTGACTGAACAACACAAGTAATCTATCTTAAGATCAACTGATTAGGGACTGTAATCACATTTGTAGTCTTTTTTTTTTTAGACCATGCTGCACAGCACGTGGTATCTTAGTTCCCCAACGAGGGATTGAACCTCTGCCCCCTGCAGTGGAAGCACTGAGTCTTAACCACTGAGCCACCAGGGAAGTCCCTGTAAGCACATTTGTAAAATCCCTTTACAATAGTACCTAGATCCATGTTTTCTGAATAACTGGGGGGAAGGTGTGTATATACCAGGGGCCAGGACTCTTGGGGGCTAAGGCACCTTAGAATTCCACCAGCCACAAGGGTGTTTGATGTTTATGGTTCAAACAGTGCTCATGTATGGTCTGTGATCAGACATGATGATGGAGTGCTATTGTTTTCATCTCAGTCCAGCTCGGTCCCAGAGTGTGCCCTGTTTGAAGCTTGATATTGTATGAAATGTGTATGTTCAACTGGGGAACACTGGGCCTTGCTGAGGCAAGCTCCTGGATGTCAGGGGCTACTCCTCTCTTTCTCAAAGAGAAGGCACTGGTAGCATCCAACAGGAAAAATGGGAAGGGACATGAAGGGCAGTTCTCAACAGAGTAAAACCCAGGTAGCCAACAGACGTGAAAAGAGACACACAATATCTCTATCAGCAAGGAAAGTACTAAGCGAAACAATGTTGAGATGCACTCACACCCATCAGATTGGCAAAATACATAAAACCTGATGATGAAAAGTTTGGCAAATGTGAAGAGAGAGAGGGGTTTCCCTGGCAGTCCAGTGGTTAAGATTCTGCACTTCCACTGAAGAGGGCACAGATTCAATCCCTGGTTTGGGAACTGAGATCTCAGCATGCTGCATGGAGCAGAATTTAAAAAAAAAAGGCAAAAAGCTATTCCCTCTTATATCTGAGCACACAGCCAGATTATCTATCCCAGTCTCCTTTGCAGTCAGGTGTGACAGTGTAACTGATTTGGGGGTCACAGGAATGAGTGCAAATGATGAGCACCACTTCCGGTCTGTCTTCCATTCTCTTTGCCCATCAGGTGGATGCCAGAGCTCAGGGTAATGAGAGAAAAGCTGTTCTTACGCTACTTACAATACCTAGGACATGGAAGCAACCTGGATGTCCACTGACAGATGAAGGGGTAAAGAAGCTGTGGTGCATATTCATAATGGAATATTACTCAGCCATCAAAAGAAATGCATTTGAGTCAGTTCTAATGAGGCAGATGAACATAGAGCCTATTATATAAAGTAAGTCAGAAAGAGAAAAACAAATATCATATATTAATGCATTCTTATGGAATCTAGAAAGATGGTACTGATGAACCTATTTGCAGGGCAGCACTGGAGATACAGACAACAGACTTATGGACAACGCAGGTGGGGAAGAAGGAGAGGGTGAGATGAATGGAGAGAGTAGCGTGGAGGCATACACTCTGCTGCTGCTAAGTCACTTCATGTCCAACTCCGTGCAACCCCATAGACAGTGGCCTACCAGGGTCCCCTGTCCCTGGGATTCTCCAGGCAAGAACACTGGAGTGGGTTGCCATTTCCTTCTCCAATGCATGAAAGTGAAACGTGAAAGTGAAGTCGCTCAGTCGTGTCCGACTCTTTGCGACCCCATGGACTGCAGCCCACCAGGCTCCTCCGTCCATGGAATGTTCCAGGCAAGAGCACTGGAGTGGGGTGCCAGTGCCTTCTCCGAGCATATATACTACCATATGTATATAGACAGCCAATGGAAATTTATCCATTTGCAATGGAAATGACTCAAGGAACTCAAACTGGAGCTCTGCAACAACCTAGAGGGGTGCGAAAGGGTGGGAGGTGGAGGGAGGTTCAAGAAGGAAGGGACATATGTATACCTATGGCTGATTCATCCTGATGTATGACAAAAATCAAACCAACACTGTAAAGAAATTATCCTTCAATGAAAAAGAAATGAATTTTTTAAAAAGAACTGCTTTTTAACCCACATCCCTGGATAAAGAACTCACATCCCCTTCCCAATGACTGGACTTTACATTAGTAAGAAATAAGCATCTATTAAAAAAAAAAAAGATGACGAGAAACTAGAAACTGCGTATGCTGCACTTGTTTAGTCGCTAAGTTGTGTCCAACTCTTTGCAACCCCATGGACTGTAGCCCACCAGGCTCCTCTGTCCATGGGATTTTCCTGGCAAGATGTTTCTTTCTCCAGAGCATCTTCCAGACCCAGGGACTGAACCCGCATCTCCCAAGCATTCCCGGCATTGCAGGCAGATTATTTACTGCTGAACCACTTAAGGAAATCTATAAATGAATCCATGCCTATTTGCCTAAAAGGACATGCATAAGAAAGCTGATTGTATGGAATAGAAAGAAAAGTTCCCCCAAATGAAAATAAGCCAATGCCCATCCGTAGGAGAATGAATAAATTGTGCGATATTCAGACAATGTGACACCATATGGCATTTAAAAATGAAAGCACCAGAGCTACATCTATGAACGTTGAATAAATCCCAGAAACAGTTTTGAGCAAAAGAACCAAGAGGCAGTAGGACATTTACAACAAGATACGATTTATATAAACTTTTCAAATGGCCAAAACAACACTTTACAATTTTTATGAATACATAGCATATGTGAACAATACATGAAAACATGAATGAAAATGATAAAGGCTAAATTCATGAGTATGATCCCCTCTGGGGAGAGACGGAGGGGAAGGAAAAGATCCAAGAAGGATAGACAGCAGGCTTCCGTTTTATCTGTGATATGTAATTTCTTTTAAAGAATTTTGCAGCAAAGATAGCTTAATATTAAGATTTGATCAAGTGGATAATAGGCATGTGGGTTTTCATTACATTCTTCTTTATTCATTGTTTGAAACAGTAAAGTTGCTCTTTGATTTGAGTGGGAAGAGGCAAGTTTATTTTTCTAAGTGGGGACAGTAAGATAGAGCAGTGAGGGAATCAGGAAATCTAGGTTGGAAGAACTAGACCTGTTGGGAAGAGGGACAGAAAAGGATACAGAATCTTTTCAGGACCTCCTCCAAGAAAGCCTTTCTTGCTTCCCAGGTGGCACAGTGGCAAAGAATCCACCTGCCAATGGAGGAGATGAAAGAGACATGGGTTCCATCCCTGGAGCAGGAAGATCCCCTGGAGAAGGGAATGGCAACCCACTCCAGTATTCTTGCCTGGAGAATCCCAAGAACAGAGGAGCCTGGCAGACTACAGTCCACCGGGCCACAAAGAGTCAGACACAGCTGAGCAACTGAGCATGCACACACCCATGAGCCCACTTCCAGTGCTGGGCTCCTGTGATGCCCTGTATAGTCACCCATCATTACATTTAGCATAGTCCAAGGAAATGGTCTGTTATCAGTATTCCTAACATCATCCCATCATTTTATACTTGTAATACATATTTTTCAGATATTTATGTAGAGAAATATATAGATTATAGATACAGCTGATACGTAAAGATGGTTGTCTCAGAGTGGATAGGACTGGGTGATTTCTACGTTACTATACACTTTGGTAAATATTTATGTATTTGGCTGCATTGGGGCTTAGATGCAGTGCACAGGCTTCTTTGTAGTTGAGGCACACAGATTGAGCGGGTGCAGAACATGGGGTCAGTTATCCCATGGCATGTAGGATTTTAGTTCCCCGACCAGGGACTGAACCCTGGGCCCCTGTGTTGAAGATGGATTCTTAACTCCTGGTCCACCAGGGAGGTCCCTATTATATACTTTCTAAAAATTTATTCATTTTTAACTGGAGGATAATTGCTTTACAACGTTGTGTCGGTTTCTGCCATACATCAATATGAATCAGCTATAGATAGACATATGAGCTTCCCTCTTGAATCTCCTTCCCCACCCCACCCCTCTAGGTCATCACAGAGCACCAGCCTGAGCTCCCTGAGCTATACAGCAGCTTCCCACTAGCTAGCTATTTTACAGACGATAGTGCATATATCGGAGAAGGCAATGGCACCCCACTCCAGTACTCATGCCTTAAAAATCCCATGGACAGAGGAGCTTGGTGGGCTGCAGTCCATGCGGTTGCGAAGATTTGGACATGACTTCACTTTCACTTTTCACTTTCATGCATTGGAGAGGGAAATGGCAACCCACTCCAGTGTTCTTGCCTGGAGAGTCCCAGGGACGGGGGAGCCTGGTGGGCTGCCATCTCTGGGGTCGCACAGAGTCGGACACGACTGAAGCGACTTAGCAGCAGCAGCATATATATGTCAGTGCTCCTCTCAGTCCGTCCCACCCTCTCCCTCCCCCACTGTGCCCCTAAGTCTCTTCTCTATATCCGAGTCTCTATTCCTGCCCTACAGACAGGTTCATCTGTACCATTTTCCTAATAAATATATATGAGTGTGTGTGTGTGTGTGTGTGTGTGTGTGTGTGTGTGTGTTTGAATACACAGTATTTGCTTTTCTCTTCACTCTGTATAACAGGCTTCACTAGAACTGACTCAGATTCATTCCTAATATCACTTCTGTGTCTGTCTGCCTATCCCAGAATGAAATCTCCTTGAAGACAGCCATCACATCTCATGCAGGTTACTTCCCTCTCTGAGGAAGTCCTGCCCTAGCTCACAGAGGACAGCTGGAATCTGAGGAATGAAGGGCTCTTCAAAGGAAAAGCTGAGGTTGTGAGGAAGAAGGTGACAGCAGGTGAAGTCAGGGACCAAGAATCGGTATCCTCACTAGGCTTTGTTGCCTTGGGACTCAAACATGCTCTACGACGGGAAAAGAGAACTGTGATGGCTTGAAAGATGTAAGACAAAACAAAATAAAAACTGATGGCCCAGTGGGTCACGTAACTTTTCACAGAACCACAGAGCCTTATTATAGGTATAATCTTTTTCTTTTACTTTTAACCTTATTTATTTACTTTTTATTATCACAGCTTGACACAGAAAATACATGTATTCAATTTTTGTTCCTGCTGGGAAGGAACAAGGAAGGAAAGCTAACAATTAATTTTTTAGCTTTCTCTTGTAAAGAGATCTAGTTATGACAGTATGAGAAAGGAGTAAGGAATCAAGGAAGGTTATTAAACATGTCCGTGGTCTCTGGATTTCCAAGCATTCCAGATACAGAGCAGGTTACATAGGAAATAAAGTTTCGATTGCTTGAATCTACTATTACCAGATATGTTGCTAATACAGTTTGGCCTCCAGGGAATCCCTTCTCTTTGCTTTTTTCTTTATCCCTTTGATTATGTAAATGTGGCCAGACATTAATAGCCATAATAGAAACCATCTCCCATCGATTTGCTTCTCTTCTCAGCCATCAATAACCTCAGTTTTCCCCATCCTGAAGAACCCCTTGTTCATCCCTTCCAGCTCGCTCTTGAAACAGCGCCTTCTAGAAGTCTGCTCTCTCATCTTCACTCCTTTGACTTAATTCATTCCATCTAGTTTCTGCGTTCAGCATCACTGATGACCTTATAGGTGTGACCTTAAAGACATCTCGTTCTAATGTTCACCTGATGCCAGAATCCTTCTAACGCTATCCCCAGTCAACTTCCAATCACTGAGGACATCAACCTCTCTCAGGTGAAGTCACCTTATCTTTGGATAGCTTTGTTGCAAATTTTTTTCTTTTGTTCTTGTAAAATCTGGCAACCTAACTCCAGTTGCTACTCCTTGGGGCTCTAAATGAAAGATAACCTTCCTCAGTCTTCGTTCGGGTCCAAAATGGAGCTTGATCCATCATGTAAATCCCTGTGCAGCACGATGAGGACAGCCGAGGACCACAGGACTAAGAATGAGGAACCTGGACCCCGGGATGCAAGCGCACGTCTGGAGGAGACGGGGATGGAGCCTTCCACCCAGACAGCTGAGAAAGTCTCCAGAGACCGTCTCTCTACTCCCTACCTAAGGGAGCTTTCTTTTGGTAGGGAGCTTTCTACTCCCTACCAAAGCTGCAGGTCTGGTTCCCTCAGATTCCTGAGGCCAAAGGGGAGATGACAAATAAATGAGGACCAGAGTAGGACTGAGCTAACCTGGTTCTCTGATGATTTTCATTCTCTGAGTTTTCAGGTTCTGTTCTAGGTGCTTCTATTTAATCCTCACTATGGGGTAATCCTACTTATCTCGTGGTGGTGGGTTTCAGTTGCTGGGTCACGTCCGACTCTTGTGACTGTAGCCCGCCAGGCTACTCTGTCCAAAGGATTTCCCAGGCAAGAATACGGAAGTGGGTTGCCATTTCCTTCTCCAAATCCTACCTATGAGGTAGGTCTATTATCTTTTCAGAAGGGATGAGAAGACACAGAGAGACAGGTTATGGGATTCGGCCAAGGCTGTTGAGCCAGAATTTGAGGCTCTGGCCTCAGAGCCCATGCGTTGAACCCCTCTGCACATCCAGGCACAGAATAGCTAACACACAGCCTGCATGGTGGCCCAATGCCGGAATGAGGGACACCAGGACTCTACCTGACTGCAGCAGAGCGGCAGGACAAGGAATCTAAGTCAGGGGATACCAGACACTTGGCAGAGCCAGGTTTGTTTGCAGAAAGCAGCAAACACCAAGTCGCAGCCCCTGGGCCCTGGCATGAGGCCAAGGCCACTTCCAAAATGAGGAGGACTCTGTCTGCACTCTGGACAGTATCTGTGCTAAGGCTGCATAGCCTGCACACAGACTGCATCTGTGCTATGGCTCTGTGATGCATAATGTGTGGGGTGTGTGTGTGTGTGTGTGTGTGTGAGATCGGAATAAATGTTTGCTGTCCAACTCTTTGCAATGTCATGGACTACAGTCCACCAGGCTCCTCTGTCCATAGGATTTCCCAGACAAGAATACTAGAGTAGGTTGCCATTTCCTTCTCCAGGGGATCTCCCTGGCTCGGGGATCGACCCTGCATCTCTTAAATTGGCAGGCAGCTTATTTATCACTGAGCCATCTGAGAAGCCTGGAGTAAAGGTTAGAGCTGCTTTAGACACAACTCAAATGCTAAAACCTAATTAGAGAAACACTGACTTGTGAATTGGCAGCTAAAGTTTCTGTACCTTGAGCCAACAGTCTCTGTCACCACTGACAACAAAGATGGGCAACCCAGGTGAGAGGCAGGAGCTCTTCCCTTGTTACCCTGAACCCCACAGTCTGCTCACTGAAGCTGCCTTAAGACACAAATATTTCATTCTTCAATTCCTTGGCCCAGGTCTTTGTCAGTTTGGGGAACTAATGAGTTTTAGAAGCCCAAGTAAATTCAACTCTCAATTCACAGTTCCAAAGTAGTGAGCATGGGCAGGACAAGTGACCACACAGACCTGTACTTCATCCCTGTTGCTCTGCGGGAGCAAACCTGGTCTTGAGTCGAGGGTGCCAGGAGAAAGCCAGAGTGAGTCACCGCTTCATTTTCTTCTGGTAAGCAGCACAGTTCCTCTCACTTCCGCAAGACACCCAGAGTGAGAGACGGCTGTTGCTGTGCTGAGTGACTTAGCTCTTGAGATGTTGCTGGGCCTCGGCTGAGTGACTTTCAGGGAAGCAGCTCCAAGAAAGAGTTTCAGGGAGAGCTTTGCTTTGCTGTTCAGCAAACAAGACTTTGCTGTTAAGATATGATCATATCTTGGGAATTCAGAGAGCAGTTCAACAGAGGGAAGTGTGTTTGTCTGTGCGTGTGTGCGCATGCGCGAGTGCACGTGCGTGCACGTATGTTTGGTCATATCTGACTCTTTGCAACCCCATGGACTATAGCCCACCAGGCTCCTCTGTCCATGGGATCTTCCAGGCAAGAATACTGGAGGGGGTTGCCATTTCCCCCTCCAGGGGATCTTCCCGACCCAGGGATTAAACCTGCGTCTTTTGCCTCTCCTGCATGGGCAGCCAGATTTTTTTTACCACTGAGCCACCTGGGAAGCCTCACACAGACCTTAGGAAAAACTAAATTCATTTTTTTTCCTGTTTTTTTTTTTTTTCTCTTTCTGATATCATCTGCAGGGACATGCCACAGTGAAAGTTTACAACCGCCTGAAATGAGAATTCTTCCCTCTACTGAACTGCTCTCTGAATTCCCAAGATATGATCATATCTGAACAGCAAAGTCTTGTTTGCTGAACAGCAAAGCAAAGCTCTCCCTGAAACTCTTTCTTGGAGCTGCTTCCCTGAAAGTCACTCAGCCCAGGCCCAGCAACATCTCAAGAGCTAAGTCACTCAGCACAGCAACAGCCGTCTCTCACTCCGGGTGTCTTGTGGAAGTGAGAGGAACCGTGCTGCTTACCAGAAGAAAATGAAGCAGTGACTCACTCTGGCTTTCTCCTGGCACCCTCGACTCAAGACCAAGTTTGCTCCCGCAGAGCAACAGGGATGAAGTATTCATCGGTTTGAATGTGAACAACCATTTCTACAGAGAGACATTTCCAAGCCAGTGAATCTAAAGAGTAGCCTGGGGTCCCCAACCAAGAGGCATCAGGTAACATTTGGAGAAAGACAAAACAGCAAGAGAAAGAGCCACACATATGATAAAAAGAATGAAAAGGAGAAAACATCCAAGAAAGTAAGACACAGTGTGGCCAGCAAAAGCAAAAGGCTCGGAGGAGAAGGAAGGGGAGAAAACGGACATTTACATGAATCCACATAAAGAAATACAATAGGCCCCTGTCCATGAACCTTCGAGTTGAGGACCTTCAAAGATGTGCATGCACATTCACATGTCTAATCATGTAAGTTAGTGCACATGTCTAGTGTACACTATCCACATGCTGTGAGGCAACTAAGGCTGTGTGCCACCCTACTGAGGCCTGAGCACACACCCAGAGCCTGTGCTACCCAAGAGAAGGCACCCTCACGAGAAGTCCTTACCCCGCGGTAACTTTGCGTGAAGTAGCCCTTGCTCGCTTCAACTAGAGAAAGCTCACACGCAGCAACAAAGACCCAGGGCAGCACCCCCCTCAAAGCAGTTAATTAATTTTTAAAAGAAAATTTTTAAAATGTGTATGTTCTTTCCCGGCAGCTCAGCTGGTAAAGAATCCGTCTGCAACGCAAGAAACCCCGGTTCGATTCCTGGGTAGGGAAGATCACCTAGAGAAGGGATAGGCTGCCCACTCCAGTATTCCTGGGCTTCCTTGGTGGCTCAGTGGATAAAGAATCTGCCTGGAACGCAGGAGACCTGGGCTCAATCCCTGGGTTGGGAAGATCCCCTGGAGGAGGGCATAGCAACCCCCTCTAATATCCTTGCTTGGAGAATCCCCATGGACAAAGGAGCCTGGCAGACTGCAGTCCATGGGATCGCAATGAGTTGGATATGACTGAGTGACTAAGCACACATGTTCTTTCCACTAAAAAAAAGAAAAGACATAGGGGAGAAGAAAAATGACAGGTAAGGCCTGGAAAGAAATAAACAGACGTAGTAAGAGTCAGCCAGAAATAGACACACAGAGGTAATTGCAAAAACCACACACACACACACACACACACACACACACAATAGCTTAAACAACCTGTGTCTTAAAATAACCCAAACAATCAGTCAAAACCCTTGCTGGCGAGCATATCATTGAGACAAACACCTTTTAAGGAAGACAGCAGGTGAAAATCCACAGATTCACAGAATAATTTCATCCTGCTTGTGGGAGTGAGCCATTCCCCGTGGAAAAGCCTGAACAGAAAGCGCTGGGGCTCACACAGCCAACAGAACCTTGCACACGAGTTCCCCTCGAGGGAGCACTGGGGATCAGCCACAGGTAACAGCAGACCATTTTGCTTCAAGGTGACATCGAGTGTTTTTTCCCACCCACCCTCTTCCCTTAGCAGTGAGCATGCACACAGCTTCCTCTAGAACGTCCCAGCGAGCACCAGCCGGGGTAGAGATGTGGGTGGGAAGGTGGAACACAGGCAAGGCTAGAAGTGTATTTCCCTCAATGATTATCAGGTTTTTTTCCTCCTATCTTTTGGAACATTTTATTTTCTGCATCTAAGCTCTCTACTGCTGATAAATACAGAAGGCTCGTACTGTAACCTGGTTCATGTGTGCTAAGGCAGTTTCAGTCGTATCCAATTCTTTGCAACCCCATGGACTGTAGCCCACCAGGCTCCTCTGTCTATAGGATTCTCCAGGTCAGAATACTGGAGTGCGCTGCCATTTCTTCCTCCAGGGGATCTTCACGACTCAGGGATAGAACCCATGTCTCTAACGTCTCCTGTTTTGGCAGACAGGTTCTTTACCATTAGTGCCCCCTGGGAAGCCCTATTACCTGGTTACTGACCTCAGTTTTTTTCCTGGCTTCACCATACCTAAAGCTCTAACTAGTTTCTATTAATAATACTGGGATGGCCAAGTAGTTCATTCAGGTAAAGTGAAGTGAAAGTCACTCAGTTCTGTCTGACTCTTTGTGACCCCATAAACTATACAGTCCATGGAATGCTCTAGACTAGAATACTGGAGTGGGCAGCCTTTCCCTTCTCCAGGGGATCTTCCCAACCCAAGGATAGAACCCAGATTTCCCAGCATTCCAGGTAGATTCTTTACCAGCTGAGCCATAAACGAAGATCAAGAATACTAAAGTGGGTATTCTATCCCTTCTTGAAAGCAGATCTTCCTGACCCAGGAATCAAACTGGGGTCTCCCACATTGCAGGTGGACTCTTTACCAACTGAGCTACCAAGGAACCCCTGATATCATTTAGGTAAGATCATATGGAAAATCTGAAGAAAGTTTTTGTTCCGCTTGATAATTATACCCATCCTCTGGAAAATACTCAACAGTCATGTGGGGGGTGGGGGCTTCCCAGGTGGCTCAATGGTAAAGAATTCACCTGCCAGCGGAGGAGAGTCAGGTTCTATCTCTGGGTTGGGAAAATCCCCTGGAGAAGGAAATGTCAACCCACTCCAGTATTCTTGCCTGGGAAATCCCATGGACAGAGGAGCCTGGCGGGCTACAGTCCATGGGGTTGCAAAGAGTCAGACACAAGTGAGCACACACACACATCAGTCATCAGAATGTATTCATATACACTGAGCAAAGGATGCTCACAGAAATATTTTGAGGAAGATAGGGTCAAATGTGATTTTCTCTATTCTATGAAAGGAAGTCCAGAAGAAACTCATGGAGGAGACTTCTTCAAGGTCTCAGAACCCAGCCAAGGCAGAGACAAGACATGAATTTAGGTCCCCCATCCAGTACCCATATCTTCCCACTATATCTCCTTGGCTGTACCCTTGGGGTGGCAGAGCTTTTATTCTCACACATTTCCCCTCCTTTTGCTTGAGATCTTTGTTATTGTTGTTGTTAAATGTATTTTTATTGAAATATAATTGCTGTATATAATCTTTGTTGTTTTTAATTAAAATATTACAATACTTGAATCCCTACCTAGATCCCATCATCCTTTCTCCCTCTCCAGAGATAACCACTCTCCTTAACTCAGAATTTGTCATTTCCACATATATTTGATAGTTTTCATTACTAGAATTACTAGACTATATATACACACAAATAAATTCCCTAGTGGTTCAGATGGTAAATAATCTACCTGCAGTGCAGAAGACCTGGGTTCAGTCCCTAGGTTGGGAAGATCCTTTGGATAAAAGAATGGCAAATCCACTCCAGTAGTCTTGCCTGGACAGAGGAGCCTGGTGGGCTATAGTCCATAGGTTCACCAAGAGCTGGACATGAAGAGCAACTAATACATCCTGTTCTGTAGATTTCAAAATCATTTCTATTATTCTACAACTCACTTTTTATATTTTAATCTAAAATTTTTTTAATTATAAAAATATAACATTTATAGGAGACTTGGAAAATACAGAACAAAATTACATATAGTTCCACTATATATTATAATTGTTTTAAGTAGATGAAAATTTTTAGTTGGAGTTTCAAAATCTAACTCTCAGAAATTAATAGAATGAATGTAGAGAGAAGAGAAAGAATATAGTAGAACTGAAAAGCATTATGAACCAATTTGATATAATTAAGATTTATACAACTTTCACACAACAGTAGGATACAAATTCTATTCAGGTTCCCATAGACTATAAACTAGGAGACACTGGGACATATGCAGAAACATAAGACCAGCTGCAGAAACGTCACGGTCTAAAGGTACTGAAACCCACAACTTGCTTTTTTCTTTCCATAATCATTTTTTAGCTTTGTCCATAATATATGGCCCTAATATAGCCCTAATTCATTCATTTAAGCTGCTATTCATATCCCAAAATTCATCCCTTTTCAACAGCCAAAAGCTATGCTGAAAGTCCAGTGTTTCCCTTCTTTCCACCCTCAGAACTGGGCATCAGAATATGGAGCCAGATGGGCTCAGTAACTTCTCCTGGGCTTCCAATGGGCTCATCCCCTGCTACGTTACAGCCTTTGCTAATTTCCAGTGGGGCTTATCCCGAGTGATTGGATTAATGAGACTGTTGATATCATCATTTCACTGCCATCTTCGTAATTAGTTCTCAGTGGAAATTGTTATAGTCATGATCCTTCTCAGTAGGAAGAAGTCAAGACCAAATTCTGGGAATGGAGCTTTTCGAAACTACGTGAAGCAGGAAATTTGAAATGGAACCTGACTCATTCCTAGTTGAGAAGACCACTGAAACTAGTAAATAAAACTAAAGTAAAGGTTGTGGTTTGGGAATTGCTGGGAAAGCATGTGTATGTAGAGATGCCATTTCCTAAAAATGTTCTGATGAAACAATTAAACCAAACAGTCACTATCTGAACACTCATTTTGGGGGAAAACCCTGGAACTTCTATGGCATAGCAATGGAATAAAATGACTCTTTTCTTGAAATAGATGCTCATGGTCTGTGCTTCCCTTTACTGCTGCAGTCAGCATTGCTGATAGCTATTTACAAGCCCACTCACCCCCCTATTGCAAATTTCATGATGGTGGGACCCATTGCTCCCCGGAGCCTGGCATCTGGAGTTCCATTTGTCAAATGAATTGGTTAGTAAACACAGAAAAGTAGCACCAGTGAAGTCCTATTGGCATATAAAAATCTCCTAGAGGATGTCCATGGAAAAAAGAATCACACCAAGCCACCAAAACGGCTACAGAGCAAGCCCAAATATTGCAGCTAAGGGAGGAAGGGGCAGAAGCACAGCTATAGAGTGATGAAGGCAAGTTCATTCACTCGGCAAACAGCCGAGTGAAGGGCTTGAGGAGAGCAAAAATAGTCTGAAGGGAAGGAAGGAAATAGTTACTGAACATCGACTTTCTAAGCTTATTTGTTAGATACAATATTTATTGCACAGAAAAGCAAGTACCATCTCTATCTACTTACAAAGATACAAAGTCTCAGAGAGGCTGCCTTACATAACCGCTATCATTTAGCTCATCAGTAGTAAACCCAGGGGACTTCCCTGGTGGTCCTACTAGTTAAAAATATGCTTTCCAGTGCAGGGGACACAGGTTCAATCCCTGGGTGGAGAACTAAGATTCCACACGCCACAGGGCAACTGAGCCTATGTGCTGCAAAGAAGACCCAGTGCATCCAAACTAAAAACAAAAAGGTGGCAAACCCAGGATGCAAGCTTACTTCCATCTGATCTGAAAGCCAATGGACTTTCCATAGAAACATGGCATCTCCCCAAGGTGAGGAATGGTTCCTGACTTTGAGGATCTTATGGTCCAATAAGGGAGATTACTTTGGCTTAAAAAGACTAATTAGAAAATAAACACAGAGATTGAGATTTCAGCATTCCTTACCTTCAGTTATAGTAGTACAGTCGCTGAATTTTAGCCTATTACATTTTGCCTCTATTTCATATCTTTTAGAAAAGCACCATGTCAATGTTCTCAGTTCTTCTGTTTCCTCTCCCTAGGATACTTTCTTTACTAACCACACTTGACCACGTGGCTTGAAGGTTTGTCATGGACAGGTTCACTTCTGGACCACCCAGAATCTGAAACCCTGTCCAACATTTGGGGAATTCTCAACCTGATTAATTTTAGAGAGAGGCAGAGCCCACCACCCACTACAGAGGCCAAAAAATGTCAACTGCTCACCTTCTGCCTCCCTTGCAGCTAGAACACAGCCCAAGCTCTGCCAGCCAGGCACACTCACACCAGACTTGGAAATACAAGCAAGTGAGGCAAAGAAGCAAGGGTCACAGATTATTCTGTCTGGAAGTTTAATAAGATTGAGGCACTAGGGTGAAACTGAGCAGAACTTTGTGAGGCTCCTGGGAGCCTTTCTGTGTCCCCCATTTCTTATTTTTAGGGAACAGACCCCAAGGGCAGATTCCAACAGCTACTAATCATGGAAGAGAAGGAATGCAGAGACAAGGAGAAGCAGCCAAGAAACAATAGTGCAGCCTTGGGCAGGGGCCTGGTTTTCCCTGCCTACCAAACCCCCCAACAAATGGAAGATGCTAACATTCTTCATGCCAGGGAAGCCCACGTGAGGCCAGATTAAAGGAACCAGGGAAGCTCATCATGAGATTAACTGAGACCAGGTTAAAGGATGCAGGCCCTGCACACACTCTAATCTTATCAGCACCCCACAACTGAACCATCGCTATACAACTCCTGCTGTGTCTCCCTTTGCCTGAAGTTTCTACTTCACTGGAAACTCGCTCTCTGAGATTCAATTCAGCACCAGTGCACAGAGGCTGAGTTTTAAGCATCAATAGTAGCTTAAACAATAAAGGCTTTAATTGTATCATATTTTTAAAAAATCAGGGGATCCAGTCCCATCATTTCATGGCAAATAGATAGGGAAAATGGAAATAGTGACAGACTTTATTTTGGGGGGGCTCCAAAATCACTGCCGACAGTGACTGCAGCCATGAAATTAAAAGACGCTTGCTCCTTGGAAGAAAAGTTATGACAAACCTAGACAGTATTAAAAAGCAGAGACATCACTTTGCTGACAAAGCTCTGTATAGTCAAAGCTATGGTTTTTCCAGTATTCATGTACAGATGTGAGAGTTTTACCATAAAGAAGATAGAGCACCGAAGAACTGATGCTTTCAAACTGCGGTACGGGAGGAGATTTTTTTTGGTTGTGCTGGGTCTTTGTCGCTGTGTGTGGGCTTTCTCTAGTTGCGACGAGCAGGGGCTACTCTCTAATTGTGGTGCATGGGCTTCTCACTGTGGTGGCTTCTCTTGTTTTGGAGCACAGGGTCCAGTGTGTGCCAGTTTCAGTAGCTGTGGCACTCAGGCTTAGTTGCCCCTCAGCATGTGGAATCTTCCCAGACGAGGGATCAAGCCCAGGTCCCCTGCATTGGCAGGTGGATTCTTAACCACTAGACCACCAGGGAAGTCCTGGAGTCTTGAGAGTCCCTTGGACTGCAAGATCAAACCAGTCAATCTTAAAGGATATCAACCCTGAATATTCATTGGAAGGACTGATGCTGAAGCTGAAACTCCAATACTTTGTCCACTTGATATGAAGAGCCAACTCATTGGGAAAGACCCTCATGCTGGGGAAGACTGAAGGCAGGAGGGGAAGGGGGCCACAGGGGATGAGATGGTTGGAAGGCATCATGGACTCAATGGACATGAGTTTGAGCAAACTCCAGGAGATAGTGAAGGACAGGGAAGCCTGGCATGCTTCCCTGACTCTGACACAACTGAGCAACTGAACAACAACATTAAAAAAAAGAACTGTGGAAATCAGAATTTCAGGGTTGGTATAAAAATCCAATGAGGCTGAAAGCCCAGGCCCCTTCTTCATGTTCTGCCCTACCATCCTTATTCATCACCTGATTGTTACAAGGTAGCTATTACAGCTCTAAGCATCTTGTCTGCATTAAGGTAAGGAGAGGGAAGAGACAGTATTCATCATTCATTCTTTTTATTATAAAAGCAAAACATTGCTCTGATAAAGCAAGACTCACCCTCAAGCAATGAATCCATCATGACTCATTACTTGCAGTTGGACAATCCCTCCCACTCCTACCCCTCCAACACAATTCAAGTTCCTTTAGCTAGAAAGAAAAGGCCAAAGGAAAGTGGGTTGAGTGCTTACCAAGGACCCAGCTGCGTGTGCCAGTCACTCCACGAGTCCAGCCGGTGTCTCCGTACCTGGCCAGTCACAGTTGAGTTCAAAGTCCAGGATCTCAGACCCAAACATGCCTTCTCAAGGTCTGGGGACCTGGAAGCTTTGAAACCACACTGTTTAATTCACTCAATAGAATTCACCCAGTAAACAGTGACAGGGAAGGCAGAGAATAAGTGAATCAGCATCATCCAGAAAAGAGGAGAATGGGAAACACAAAGCAGGCACCAGTCCTAACAGCTGCCGTTTTCCAATGAATGGGGTAGATACTCAGATTGGCCAAAGAGTGAGCTCCTTGGT